>PVJA010016852.1:29713-42800 GCA_004027025.1 Myocastor coypus
TTTTTTTTTTTTTTTTTTTTTTTTTTTTTTTTTTTTTTTTTTTTTTTTGTCTTTTTGAGACAGGGTCTCGCTATGCAGTTGAGGCTGGTCCTGAGCTCACTTTTGTAGCCCAGGCTGGTCTCGAACTCGCACCAATCCTCCTGCCTCAGCCTCCCGAGTGCTGGGATTACAGGCGTGAGCCACCACGTCCGGCTTACATTCACTTTTAAGGGGCTGGAGAGATAGCTCAGTGGTCTAAAGTGCCTGCTTAGGTAAGCCTAGGCAACCACAGGTACCCTGGTTTGATCCCTGGCACCACATGCTGCACCAGCACCATTCAGGGAGGCTGAGCCAGTCATAATATAAATGAATAAAGTTAAATAGAATAAAATAAATAAAAAGGAGACCTTTATTTAAAAATTTTCCTAATTAAAATTCAAAATACAGTGTGAGCAAGAGTTTCCAGTAAGTGAATATAACAGGTTCAAATCGCAAAGCATTTCAATAATGCGATTTTCCCCATGTTATCTTTTAAATAGATTTGAGATATAAAAGACTTGGAGAATTTGAACCATTATTAAAATGCTTATGACCAGGCTGCAAATGGCTTGTGCTATACCCAAAGAATAAATAACTCACTCTATTTTAGTTTAAAATAAGTAAATTCTTAGTTTTAGATAAAATATAAATCCACAGAAAGATAAGATAAATAAGCATATATGTATATATATATATATATATATATATATATATATAAAAGTATATAATTAAAAATAAAATAAGAGCATCATTAAAAATAAAAAAATATATAGAAATATAGATGAAGGGTCATGGTTTTGAAATTGGAGAAAATTCTAAGTGAAAAACAAAGCAACAACCAAACTGTCAGGAGGAGTCAGAGATGTCAAAGCCCAACCAGGAATACGGTAACAGTCACCGAAAGGACAAGTTTTAGCCATGGCCATACCAGATAGCACAGCAAAACAACACTTTCGTGTACAGAAAAGCAAACATTGCCAGGCCAGTGTTACGCGCCTGTAATCCCAGGGCTCTGGGATCCTGAGGCTGGGGCATGACAACATCTAGATCAGGGCGGGCAATTTACAGGTGAAAGATTTTAAAAGGGACCTTGCTTTAAAAAAGAAAAACTCCTGGGCTCAATTCCTAGCGAGAGAGAGAGAGAGAGAGAGAGAGAGAGAGAGAGAGAGAGAGAGAGAGAGAGAGAGAGAAGGAGGGAGGGAGGGAGGGACGGGTGGAGGAAAGTGAAGTAACATGAAGTAACAGAGGAATGAAGCAACCCTTGACATTTTAGGTCCTGGATACTAAAAGAACATCCAAGATAAATTTGAAAGAGGTTCCATGGTTCCAGCTCGCCAATGCTACGAAAGCATTAGAATCACTGGAGCTGGTAAAAATCTCAGTGTCCAGCTGCGCCATCCAATCCAGAAGCCAGCACTCTGCGCCTTTGACCATCAGCAGTACTTTTAGGTCTCTGCATATGAGTCTAAACTGCAAGCAGGCCTGAGAACTAAAGGTTACAAAAGTACTCTAGGGAGCAAGACATTAAGCTCAAATAGAAGTAAGAGCACGCAAGAAAATGGCAACTAAACAGGAGCGCGACAGTAGTAACAATAATTAGTAACTATGTGCATATGGCATCTATTTATTTATTTGGCTCTTTGTAGCATGTATGCTACAAAGTAAATATGAAGGAAAAAATAAGGATTTCTCACCGATAGGCTATAATTTCTAACAACATGGCAATTGAGCTAAAACTGCAAAATTTGGTTCAAATTTTTATGTTTGAGAATTTAAAAGTAATCATTGTGGGGCTGGGGAGATAGCTCTGTGGCACAAGTGCCTGCCTGGCAAGTGCAGGATCATGAGTTTGAACCCAGTCACACACACACACACACACACACACACACACACACACACACAAAGTACTCATTTAAATACAAACGAAACAAGAGAATATTGAGCAAAAGTGGAAGCACTGAATGATCATAGAGATACTGCTTGTCAGAGATGGTGCAAAAAAACTGTAATGATATAGACATAGTTTTGGGTAAAGTTACTGTCAAAAGAAATGAAATAGAACCCTACTAATAACAGCGTACATTCTTAGATATTAAACACAAAATAAATCCAAATCTATGTGAAAGAAAAAAAAAATAGCATGGAAAGAAGAAACAAGAGTTAATAGGACAGGTAGATTTGAATACAGGGTCTTGGAAAAGACCAACAAAATCTAGAGATCTCTAAGAAAGTGATTTAGGAAGATGTTGAGGAAATATAAATAGATTGTTATGGGACTAAAATATGTCATAAACATACAACTAAATATACAATAATGCAGAATTTAATTAATAAGTTTATAAATGAACTTGAAAGGTTCAGTATGTAAAACAACTTCTTTGGAAAATTATAGTAGACAGAATATATTCTAATACTCTGCAGCCACAAAACTCAACTGCATAGGGAAAATAAATTTCTATTTATAAATATACAGAGATTTCAATGGAATATGAATAAACAAAATAAGTACCAAGAGAAAAGCACATTTAGCACAATATCATTTGGAAAATATTTGCTAGGATATGATGCCAGATAGATCTGTATTCTCTTTATGTATAAATTATTAACTATATAAGTAATAAAAGCTAACATGACATATCACATCCAAATTTAAAATGGTTACATTTTGCCCAATGGTTAATGAGAGCAACGACTAAGAGAAAAATGTTTGCAGGAGGTTTCACCTACGTGACTCGTAATTACAAAAACAGAACTATTCATACACTTATGACCTACTATTAAATTATGACAAAGTTAGTGGGTGTGCACGAATGCTTGTGACTTCATTTATTTTATTAGCTTAAATTACTGCCAAGTATTAAAAGTCAATCTAGTTTTTAAAAAAAATTCTTACAATTGTACATGAGTTAATTTTAGAGCTAAGCCTTCTCCAAAGTTGTGCTGAATTTTACTTTGTACAGCTACGCCACTTTCAAAGTGCCCACCTTCAAACAGAAGGCGACTGATTTATTCACAGAGCTCAGCGGTTCATCCTGGGATCAGCAAACCTCTAGCCCTAGTCTCCAGCATGAGCACCCTGGGTGCTCAGCCCTTGTACTGATTTTGTCCACATTATGTCTGAGGAGCTTGAAGCGTTCATGGGTGAAATGGACACACAGAGGCTCTCCCTGGCATCGTTTAATGTTTCGTTCGGAGCCAGAAAGTATTATTCTTCCATTCCTCTATTTGTGCATGACTGAAAAATCTATTAAGTGTCAAAGACGATCGCTGAAAAGAAACTAACACTGCTCAATATAAAATTTATTTTACAGTAATTCAATAACACTTTTTCTCCCACTGCATTTTGAATGAAATTTGGGTCAGAGTATAGTTCAAGTTATCTTCTGTGGTGTCAAATTTTATAGAAACTGTAGCAGCTGTTCAGTTCTCTCTCCATAAATTAACTTCACGTCGGAAGTTATACATACCAGTGAAGCAAAAGCCCCAAATTCCCACATTCACTGTATTAGTAATTTTTAGTGCACTATTTAATTAATACTCATTAGGTTTTTTTTTCTTGTGATTTTTAATGCATTATACCATTGCCTTTCCATTAATGGGCTGGTTATACTTTTTCTTTTTTTTTTTTTTTTTTTTCAGGGTGGGGATTGAACTCAGGACCTTGTGCTTGCTAGGCAAGCACCTATTCTACTGAGCTATTTCCCCAGCCCCTGGGCTGGTCATACTTATTGACCAAGTTATAATGAAGAAATTCGAACACAATTATTTAAACCTTCTCTGATGAAGCTGAGAACATAAATGCCCAAAGATACTCCATTTGGTCACTCTGTCCCCTTTCTCTAAAACTTGCACATTAATATATCATCTAGGCATTTCACCATTCCACTGCGTGTGAGAGGAAGCAGCTACCTGGGTAGTCTTGACTGAATTACCTACAGCGAAGAAACAGTATGCTATGGAACATAGAATATGGCCGAGATTCATGCGTACAACCCTGGAATCTAGGAACTGCGTACTGTCTGTGTTTTATACAATCGCAGGTCTGTAGACTTCATAATTAATACCGGAATAGGCTTTGTAAAAAGCTTCCAAGAAATTCTGGCTTGTTACTAGGTTTAAGACCTGGCATAGAGTTCCAAGTAGTAAATGTGAGCCTAGAAGCAATGGTGGTGACCACTGGGGTGATATTTTTCATGCGAGTCACAGAAGTCATGAGAACAGTGCAAGCAATAGTAGTGTGGGATTGGACTATTTGCTATTGTTCTCATAGGAATGAGATAAGGATAATATATATGAAGTATTGTGATAAAATCCACTCTCTGGGAATCAATATTTTTATGGTATCCTACTACTTGTATTTAAAATTATTCTGAGTTTCTGTTAATAATTAATTTATAAAAATATTTTATTTATGAATATGAAAAAGAAAGTAAACTTCCCTCATTAAATCAAGACTAAAGTTTAGCTCTGTGACCATAATATGGTATGCTGATTTTAAAGTTGAGTTGTGTACCATTTCAACAATAACTAAATATATTCGTCTATTAGCTAATCATTGAAAACACTAAAACTGTTCCTGGATAAACTGAAGTTTTATAATTTAAGAATAGTGACAGAAAATTCAATTGATTACTGTGCAATGACTTCCTGAGTTATCATGGAAGGTGTATAAAATTACTGTATTTATTATTATCTTCTATATTCATTCATATTTAATTATCTTATGAACAAAAGAAATGAAATATAAATTAGTTCATCAGTGAGTAATAATTTTAACATGAGAGGTTTCCTGCCAGTGTAGTGACATATGTGTATAATCCCAGTATTAAAGAGGCTGAGCCAAGAGGATCATTATGAATTTGAGTCTAGTTTGGGCCACATAAAGGAGTTCAAGGCCAGCCCAGACTACACACAATGAGATTCTGTCTCAAAAAACAATACAAACCAAAAGAAAAGAAGAACAAAATTCCTTTTCCTGTTGAATATGACCCTTTACCACGAATGCCAATATCCTTTTAGAAGCTAAAATGACATTATTTGAATATATTTTGCAACCTTTGACCAAGTTCACTTCCCTGGAAGCTAGAGCTTCTCTCATGTTGCGCCATCTTTACATTGAATATCAAAATCAAATTTGTGTTTTATATGAGGAAACCATTTTTCCCCCACCAGGATTTGGCACTGATATGAATGATCATTGCAAAGAAACCTTTAAAAATCCATACAAAGTAAATTTTATAAACTAGGATTTGAAGATGGTATAACTTGCATTCCCATTGGGGTATCCATTTTAAAATGAATAGATCACTGTCTTCGACTGTGCAGCGGCCATCGGTAGAACTCCTTTTGTGGAAGATGCCTGTAACAGGCCTCATAAAGGCTGCTCCTAGGGCAGGAGGCGGTTCATAATGTCAGGAGAATCCCGTGAGCCCTGCACTCTGTCATATTATTTTTCGCTGATGCTGACACAAATGGAATGAATCTTGTACTCCTATTCATTTATACAATATTATCAAGAGCAGCAGCTGATAGCTATATCAATATGATAATTTCTGTTTGCATATTTTAACTGAGGATGGGATGTATTTCTCTAAATTTCCAATTAGTCAACATTAGCGGTGCCTATTTTGCTTTGTAATGACCATAAAAACCTCTCTGTTGAATATTAAAGTCATCAATCTGTGAACTTAAACACGCTGTTGTACTGAAGATGTGAATGAATTTTACTGATATGTGTTCCATTAAAGGCAGAAACAGATCTACATAAATGTTATATAAATATTTAGTAAGGCACATGTATATCATCACCTGGTGTATTTTTGAGAGTGCAACATGGGTGTATAAATAGTGCTTGAGATTAAGGCAAATACACGTGCAGTTATGGAAGGAGACTGAGATAGAAGATGCAACACTATAAAAATTATTATCAAAGTCTGGAGAAATTTCAAAATGAAACACTTAACCAACTGCAGATATCAGGGACAGAAAGTAATTCTTTCAGGGATGGGGATTTGGATCAGTGCTAGAATGCTTGCCTATTGAGCTGAAAGCCCTGGGTTTGGTCCTCAGCACCAAAAAAACAAAAAGTATTTCTTTCCAGTGAAAAATCATTTTTCACGAAATCATAAAAATTTGAACCTGGAAATGCATGAAGGGCACTTATGCCAATGGTGCTGCTGTACATAGGAGAAAATTAGATGTCAGTGAGACTAAATGACTTCCTACTTCAATGTAAAATAAAAATTCTTTTTCTTTTTGGTTTACACATGAAACAGCCATAATGAAAGAATAAATCATATTGGCTCTGTCAACAACACATGCTAAAACTAGTCTTGAGTCTAGAAATGTTGTTGTTTTAACAGTTCCATACAAAGGCATAAAAGTTCATACTTATATTATTGTTGACTGCCTTTTTAATTTCATAAAATCACTGGCATACACAGGTTCTGTGTAGCTTTACATTTTACAGCCTTGTTTTCTTTTCATGCAGGACACATTTTCCTTCTGCCTGTTATCATTTGGGTTGAAATCCTTTCCTTTGTTGGATTGGCTGATTCGGATAAATTATTCCTATTTCATCTTCCCCTGTTTGGCTCTGATGAGCCACAGCAATTCTGCAGCCTTTGCTCCGCCAGCACCGCTGAGGTCTGTGTAATGAGGTATGTAGCGCCTTCATTTCTCTCTCTTTATGGTTCAGTCCTAAAGTAGAATGTGGAAAAGGAGATTGGTATTTTTCTAGTTAGGAAATTCATAGATGTCCCGTTAATAGACTACTGCTTTCTAAACTATCAGCTGTCACCAGAAGATTTCAGAGCCAGGGTGCTATGTAACTCATTCCTCCTTTTCCTTAATAAAAGAAGATTACTTTGAAGATGAGCAAGTATACCGACACGTTTCATGAGCACTCCATACAAAGCTAGACCTGTGAGACTCCCGTATGCAAGAGCAAACTGTAACTGACGCAGGTTCCTGCTGCTCCATGCCGCAGCGTAGGACGTACCGATTCTGAATCTCAGAGTCTGTGTGGTCCTATATTCACTCTTCCTGACATCAACAGAGACCTTGCTGATCGAAGTTGAAGTGTAATATATAGAATAAAAGCTGTCCTCATTGCACATCGGACACACAAAAGATAAAAATTAGCAATGAGTCTTAGAAAGGTACAAAGGGTCTATTGCTCTACTTTGGAAGACTAGGAAAGATTTTAGCCTGTGAAACGCACATAGCAGTGTAAACATCATTCAGTCGATTGTTGGAACTCTGGTGAGCCTTTCAGTTGAATGTCTGACAACAATCGAGGTAGACACAGTTGTAACACTTTCTTTATCTGAAGACCACACATCTGGCAACACCAGCTACTCGGAAGTCAGAGGGGGATCAAAGAGGGAAGCACATAGCACTTACTGAATTACTGACACACCCCGCATTTTCAATACATAATAAACTTAAAATTCTCAAGAATTTTATTTTATTGTTTTTAATAAGAAATAACAATGAGAGAGGTTCAAAACCCGTTAGTGGGACAGCTACAATAATTAATACAGGGCATATTTTTGTTTTTATGGTAGTTGTTCAGAGCACAAGATGAGATGATACCTTTTCTAAACACTGTTGGTACAAATATTTCTTCTCATTAAATTAAGAGAAAGTAGTTGTATGCATAGTCCCATATTCCACAATACTAGCAGGTTATCAGCAGAACTAGCAATGTGAGCAGCTGTTGACTTGAACCTTTTACCATGCAGCATACTAATCTAGCTTTGCTTTTTATGCCTCATGGTTAAACTTTTCGGCTGGGTGGTTAAGGTCAAGTTAAACCAAGAGATATATAACAAAATAAGTAACTTTTGTATCTGAAAAGGTCAGTCAAAGATGTGATGCTTTTATACAGTGGAACATTACTCAACGATAAAGATAATGATAAACTCAAAGACTTCACATAAAAGTGGATATATCTTGAACTTCTCAAGAACTGAGATAGATGCTATTGTTGAGCATAAAACAGAGGAATTAAATAACTTATTCACAAACATAATAACAAACTAAAGGTTCTAATATTCCTACTGCAAAAACATGTGCTTTTGGCTGGGCATGATGTCACACATCCTTAATCCCTGCACGGGAGAGGCTGAGACAAGGAGATCACTGGGAGTCTGAGGCCAGCCCGTGCCACAAAATGAGTTCAAGGCAGCCTCAGCTGCATACTGAAACTATCCCAAAGAGACCATGGTGCACACACACACACACACACACACACACACACACACACACACACACATGCATAACTAAAACAAAGCCTCCATGTAAATACTACTATATAATATGTAAAGAAACACATCTCTTCAAAACATTCATAAAATATGTTAATCATCAGTATAAAGTTTAAAATGCCTCATAAAAATGTTACTGCTTTCTCACAGCTACCTAATTCTACCTACGTTCAAGTCTCATCTCCCACCATGCACAGTTATACTACACACTTTACCCTACTTCAACTCGCAATTTTTTCCATGTACAAAAGGAACTCTTGTAACTATTGCATAGAGGTGTTTTATCATCTAGAAGGTTTGTCAGCATGAGAAAGCACAAATTTCACTTTTCTAAGCATAGTCAGCAAACCCCACAAATCTGTATCCAACCATCATTCCCCGGGGAGCAACGTGAAGATGGGGACAGAGGAGGGCGGAGGAGGCTGGAGGTTTGGGAAGGCTGAGTGCACTGGGTTCTGCAGAGAAGCAGCTTGGCAGCAGCATTTCAACGGCTGACCTGGGATATTCACGGGAACACCGACTACTGGGCACAGCAGGCTGACTGCATTCATTCGACCCTCAGTGGGCTCCAGAGTGGCATCTGGTTTCAAGAGAAATATTCATTCATGTGCACTTGACAAAGCCTTAGCAGGCTGCAGAGGTGGACCGCAGCTCATTTGGTTGTGTATTGATAACCTGGGGTAATGCTTGGCTCCTTGTTTTGCTTAACATTCCTTGTCAAAAAATACTAGCAAGCAAGCTGTGTTTTCTCCTCAAATTTCTCAGCGTTTCAACTTCGCCATGGTTAGAATACATCCTCGTCCACCCTGCTCACCGTGGTGGTCTCCTAGCTGTTTCTTTGGTTGTTTTTTTTTCTGTTTTTTCATTACCTTGACATCACCTGATTGATTTTTAATACAGCAACAGCCAAATGCATACAGTTTTAATACATGAATTAACACATAAATCTTTAATACATAAATCAGACCATTGTCTTCCATTCTTGAAAACCTTCCAGTGTTTTCTATTGTAACTGTCAGGAGTGACAGTTAAAATACTTTTATGGTACCACGCTTTTCCTTATAACTTACTGTGTCCACCAGCACATATTTGCCATTTATTTATTTATTTATTTATTTATTTATTTATTTATTTTACTCATTTATTTTTATTTAGTTAGTTATTTTTTGTCTTTTTGTGACAGGGTCTTGCTCTGCAGTTGAGGCTGGCCTTGAGCTCACTTTTGTAGCCCAGGCTGGTCTCGAACTCGCACCGATCCTCCTGCCTCAGCCTCTCAAATGCTGGGATCACAGGTGTGTGCCACCACACCTGGCTTTTTGCCTTTTTTTGGAACATGCACATCTTATTTTATGCATGGGGCCACTTCTTCCTTCTGCTTGAAAAATCTTTCTGCGCCCAGCTCTGTGGCCCTTTCCCCCTCCTTAGTTACTGTCTGAACAAAGGAAACCGCATTGCCTCACTTAAAGCCATGAGCGACTCTCCCAGCCACACCGCCACACACTGGCCTTCTCGTTTCTACCCCTCTGTCTCCTGGGCTGCAGGCCGCAGCCCCTGTGGACTGCGTTGTCATCCCTGCTGCTTCCCTCGCTTCGTGGTTTTGGTGGCACCGTGATGTCTTCCTCTGCCCACCCACAACTTTCCACTCCAAGTTCCTAATCATTCTTCACATATTTATAGATATTATGACATCACATAGACACAATACTCTTGTCAATCAACATTTTCTTGTTTCTTACACTAACGTTTATTAATAGAAACTGGAAGTCCCTGGTATTTAAATGTGTAGAATAGCAAGGTTTAAAATGTTCAAGTTGATAATAAATTCATTTCATGCAATGTTTTGGGCTTAGAGTTAGCTACATCTATTTAAATAATTTTATTATAATATTCTGCAATATTCAAGAAGAATACTGGGAGAACATATATCCCTAAGAAAGAGGGTAAATGGCTAAAAGAATTATTTAATTGCATATGGAAACTGTGTTCAGGAACAACTAAAGTTTAAAAATGAAATATTAAGTGTATTGCAGAAGTAGTTCAGTGCATATAATTAGCTCACGCATCCTCAACAGTGTATCAGTGATTGCAATCGTCTAAGGTTGATAGAAATTGCAGGGAAAACTGAGGATAACTCTGGTAGGCAGAAGCACACCTCTCTCTACCCCCTGCCGTACCATACCTACCCAGCCCCCACCCCCGCACGTGCATCCCTACACCCTAATCCATGAAAATTTAGTGTTAGCTTACTCAATAAAGGGCATTGAAGAACGGCATTGTTCAAGATTTTCAGAGTGAGCTCCACCTCACTGTATGAATTCTTTCAGAGCAGGAACATTTTCTGAGCTGAAGGAGGAAGGAGGAGGTATCACTCCTGAAAGTAGCCCCCAGACGACGGTACCATGAAGAGCAGCAAACTTTTGCTAGTTTTGAATATGGAGGAAGTAGGAAAATGTAGAATTGTAAATGATCTTGAAAAAAGTACGGACTACAGTGCCGACCCCGCCCCTGGGGTGTCCTCAGACTTCAATTGAGACTGGGGGTGGTGGTGCCCACCTCTAATTCTAGCTCTTGGGAGGCTGTAAATAGGTGGATCACTAGGAGTTCAATCTAGTAGTGAGACCCTGAACACCTGTAGACCATTCCCTAAAGTACAAAAATTTAAAAAACAAACAGGCAAGCCTATTGCCAAATATGCCAGTCAAAACCAATCAGAAGAATTAAACATTCAATTCTTCGTAGAAGACATGTAAGTGTTTAGGTAGTGTGTGGAAGACCGTGATTATCTGGGAAGTGCAAATAGCAATCACTTTAACCTATTAGAATGGGTTTTCCTCTTGAAATTAAAGCAGAAATAGAATATCATCCAGCACATATGTTCTGGGTACATATATTCCAAAATAAGAAAATCAAAATCTGAAATAGATGTATATGTACAAGTTCATAATCATAAAATGTTTTGGCAACACCCTAAATGCCCACGGATTGGGAAAATGCCATATGTACAAACCCATGAAATCTTACCGAGCCTTAATGTATGAGGAATGTTGGTGATTATGACCGCATAAGGGAACCAAGAGAACATTTTTCTAAAAGAAATGAGAGAGATTTAAAAAAATTCTATATATTTCTAAGTGACAAAAATAGTCAAATCAGGGGCTGGGGAGATAGGTCCATGGCACAAGTGCCTGCTAAACAAGTGCAAGACTGTGAGTTAGAACCCTGGTCCCACAAAAACAAAAACAAAAAATCAAATCAAAGAGAGTGAAAAATGGGTGGAAGTGATAGAAGAATCAAAGAAGCAGCAATTCAGTGATGGCAGCACAGGAAAAAAGTCAGGGCCTTGTGTTGGCCAGATAGGCACTTACACCACTGAGCTATCTCCCCAGCCCTGCCCATCTATGTCTTTTCTTTCTTTTTTTTTTATGGCTGGCTCAGTCTGCCTCTGGGGGCAGGGAAGGCATGGTGTGTGGTGCCAGGGACTGTACCTTGGACCCTGGGTGATCTAAGCTTGTCTAAGCACCTGCTTTAGATCACTGACCTGTCTTGCCGGCCTTCCCATCTGTTTCGTGACTGGCCCTGTTTTTCTATTTTATGGCCAGGATGGACTCAGCGGCACTGCTCCACCATGCTCCTCCATCACGTTGTTTCTACCTTGCTATTGGCTGACTATGAACTGAATCTCCTTGGTCCATAAGCCTCATTAAGCTCCTCCCTCTTCAAACTTGCATGCTGTGTCCAGCAATGAGTAAGCTGACTAACACAAATCTAAGTGGGCTAATTACCACTGTAGGGCTGAGAATTATAGGATCAAATCACAAAATATCAAAATGAACGAAATATACAAACACATACGGAAATATAGAGGGCTAAATATTATACCATCCCATTTTATGTTATACCATGTCATTACCCTCTTTACATTCATGTTCAATTAGAAAGATCAAAAATTATGATTGCTAATTGGAACATACTATATATATAAGACATAGAATTTACTATATATGTGGGAAAAATTCATTAAGAGAGATCTATTATTTGCAGGTTCCAGAATTAAAACAAAATGAAAGCACTGGAATTATGCTGCTCTTGGCCAGCACAGGTAAACACCACGAGGGTGAAGACTCACACTTCGTTACATTTTGCTTCTCTGAGCAAAGTTCATGTTATAGAGTTGCATGGCTTTCAAAAGCTTCGTATACATTACAATAGTGTTTCTTACAAGGCACTAATGGGAATTTAACTCCGAGGAATGACATAAAAATACTTGAACTATAATGTTCATTATAAAGTGTAAAAATTTTGGGTTTTAGTAAATAGCATATATCATAAAAAGAACATGGTGAAAATAAGTGACCAGTAAATATACTTAAGTCTAACCTGGAGTTTTATACGTATCATAAATTTAAATAGGCTTCTCTGCTCTCCTGTCTTTGCAACAGAACCAAACATCTCCTCTGTTACATGCAAAATGATTTATTTGCTGTAAAATGTTTGAAGTTTAATCAACAGAAGTCAATCAAAGCAAACACGAAGAGTACAGAAAACAGTATTTTTTTTTTTTTTTTTTTTTGTCTTTTTGAGACAGGGTCTCAGTATGCAGTTCAGGCTGGCCTTGAGCTCACTTTTGTAGCCCAGGCTGGTCTCGAACTCACACCGATCCTCCTGCCTCAGCCTCCCGAGTGCTGGAATTACAGGCGTGCGCCACCACGCCCGGCGAAAACAGTATTTTAATCCAACATCTTTTGGGTTGTAATGTGTATCTGTGTGTGTGTGTGTGTGTGTGTGTGTGTGTGTGTGTG
>PVJA010016853.1:0-42703 GCA_004027025.1 Myocastor coypus
TCAGTTACTTTCATTCTCTCAAGAATAGTACTTGAAAATAAGAGACTGGGCCAAAAACCATATTCTTGACAGGCTACAGTTTTGTATTTCCTTGAATTTCCAAATATCTGTGTCAAAATTGTGTAACTGCTTATATCACATTGTATGGAAAGTTATTAGAATATCAATGATGGTCAGAAAATATCATTTACAAGCTAAGCCAAAGATATTTGATACTCAGAAAGCCAGTGATGATAAGCCCAGTACCTATGTTATAGAATCATAGTACCAAATGGTACTTTTAAAAAATGTTTTTTTTTTTTGAAACCAAAGGAACAAAATAAAAGCCTGAACTTTGGCCAGAATGGCTTTTGAACATGCACAATCTGAGGCATGGAGAGAAAACTTCAAGACCAAAGTACGTATTTAGATCCTCTGAGTCTAGGCCCAGTGTTCCCTCAAGCTGTGATTCCAGATCACTGAAGGAAATAGGGAATAAATTTCACCACAGAGAATTCTTCTGTCGGAGACAGGCAGCTGTTTTGTTGATGGAGACTATGAGACATCGCAGCTCATGGCCAAGAATCAGCACATTTTGTTAACAGTGTGCTGTTCATCAAGCCCATGTCAAATGCAGTCCTTCTCTGTGTAACTAGAACCTTCATCTAGGAAACCACTAACTGGGTCCAGCATCAGGTCTGCTTTTCTACTTACACATATGTTTAGAATTGTTTTTGTTCTTTTATTTATTTCTTTTATTTAACTTTAAACAAAACCCACAAAGGAAGGGCCAGCCAAATAGCTCTGCAGATTAAAGGACCTGCAAGCAGAAGCAGGCACCAGGGCTTTGATCTCCAGGCCTGCTGGGCCAGGGCTACCCCCCGGGGAAACACTGAGACAATAATTGAGACCGGGTGTGGCACATGCCTGTAATCCCAGCTCTTGGGAAGCTGTAATGGGTGGATTACTATGAGTGATGGATCTGATTCAGTAATGAGACCCTGAACACCCTGTAGACCCTTCCCTAAAATACTAACGAAAGAAAGAAAGAAAGAAAGAACTCACAAAGGAATTGCTGAATCTCTCCAGATCAACAATCAGTAAGACTTTTTCTCAAACTTGGAGCACTGGTAATTTGCATGAGAAGATGTTTTGGAGGGATATATCTGTGCTAGTGCTCATCTCTAGCTGTCTCCCCCAAACCACATGAGCTCATAGATGGAACTTTGCGGAAGTGGCCAATCCATGGGTATGTCAACGTCATCCCTGATGGCCCACTGATGTACTTAGAGCTCCATGTGACGTTAAGAGGTTAGGCCTGGTAAGAAAAGGTGGGTTACTGTGCTCATGTACTGGAATGGTACGTGTATTGGATCTCTTTGTCTCCCTTAATCCTTCTCCGCTTCTCACCATGCAAGAAGTATTTCTCCTATATAGTGCCCCTCTCTGCCATATAACCCCAAGTTGGAAGCAATTGACTATGGACTCAAACTTCTGCGAACTGTGAGCCAATACAAATTTCTTCTTTAACTTGTGATCACTGAATATATTGTCTAGAAAATGGACCTATCTATTGTAGGATGGTAGCATGATCTCTCACTACCAATCCCTAGATACCAGATGTACCTCTGTACACCCATAGTTATGACATCAAAAATATCTTGGAACATTCTTAAGTGTTCTCTGAGTCATTGCCATATCACCTCCAGGTAAGAGTTACTGATAAAGAAAGATAACTAGTCAGATACCACTATACAAAGAACGTGCAACGATCTATAGTTGGAGAAACACACATTTGAAAATTTACCTTCCCTTTTCCCTTGCTTGGCATAAAGAGATGATGGTCCCTATGAGCTAATGGAGCTAAGAAAGTAGATTGCTAGTTTTATCCTTTTCTAGTTCTTTAAGCTTATACTAAGATGTTAACTATTTGCTAAAGACGATTTGCTTCTAAATTGTCTTTATCTCTGCCCTTGTTACAAAAATATCCATTGACAATAGAATTTTAATTAGATAATTTCTACAAAACATTTGTTTTTGCTTACCATTCCCTCCTGCAAGTTACTAGTGGTGGCTGTCACATCTCACTCGGGCACAACAATCCTAGATTTTCATATCTGTATCACTATTTTCTCATGCTTCCATGGATTCAGCCACCAGGACCTGCTACATTCTCTATTTGCTGAGAAGTCAGCTAAGGTTTTGCATAGCAACATACATTGAGAAGTTTAATGTGGATTAGGGCAAGAAAATTACCAGCTGCTCAGAGAAATTTCCAAAGAAATGATCTTCCAGTACTAGCCCAAAATAAAGCCTTATGCAGCTTCTGGCAAGACTCACCAACACTCCAGAAAAGCAACACAAATCTGACTCAGGACATTATTCTTTTACTACATTAAATGCTTTCATATGGATTCTTCCTGGTTTCACAGATATGCTTCCTTATTTTATACTTTTTCCTCCTTTTTATTATGTGACACTTATTCATTACTTAGAATACTTACTTGGTAAGGATAGCCCCTGGAATTGTAAGTTGAATTAGCCTGTGTCCTCCCTCATAGTACACTGTGGTAGCCAAGAGCACAAGCAGTAGCAGCTGAACCAACAGAATACTATCATATTATACAAGATACCATTGCTTTGCTCATGGATACCTAAGGACAGTTTTCACATTCATGACAAAGTTTAAATAAAATGTAAAGACTTACTGAGCATAAAATAAAGAAAATTACATGCATATGAAACAGCATTTATCAAGACATAATGATATGTAAGTACATATACATAATGAAATGTTATATATATATATATATATATTTAGTTAGCTACAGGAAGTCACTTGACATGGAAGAATTTAACTGGGAGAAGAAGGAAGTAGAAATTTAACGGAACTAATAAGAAGAAACGTCCATTAGGAATTTTTAGGCAAGACACATTAGGTATACTAATCTAGATGCATAGCCAAATAGGACAAGAGGAAAAAAGGAATGATTGCTTATGCTTCAAGCAGGATTTGGTGCAACATGGACAGATGAAACATTACTGGGCCTGTGATAGAGTATGATTCTTTAGAGAAGAACCTAGGAGTTTGTGGCTGTTTGATAGACTTGCTGGGAAGAGGAGAATGAACAGAGATGGCTCCCAGTGTTCACACCTCAGTGATAAAGCAGACCACAAAACCAAGAAACTAGAAGATGCTTAGTTTCCATGGGTTGGTCATATTAGAAACAAGCGGTTAGCATTAATGCCACAAAGTCTAAGACGAGTGAAGGTGCGGCAGAACAGTCTTCCTCACCAAATGACAAGGGAAAACAAGAGACAAAAACAAAACACAACCAAATAAAAGAGCAAAAACTAGAAACAAAGCTTTGTAAATGAGAAGGGGAAGATGAAGGAAGAAGGGTGAGTGGGGAAATAAAGAAGCAAGTTATACCATGTATGGATAGGCATTCCCTATCTGAATATGATCATTATGTGTCTCTAAAGTGCACCAAAAAACTTAAATTTTAAAGAACTTATCCTGCAATTCCATCGCTTTTCACTCTGGCAGTGAGAGTTCTCTGAAGCACACCATGAAGGCTCTTCTCTCTCATGCAATGGCTTCTCAACAGAGTGTATCTGGAGTAACCAGTCTGTGCACATGAGTGAGGAAAACCTGGGCCTACCCAAAACTCATGCAACCAGCAACCAGGTCCTGTGTGTGATGTAGACCACTTGGGGCCTCCTGGAAACTTTTTGAACAAGCAACAAAGCCCACCACACCCAGTGTGGAATACTTTTGTAGAACTCTCTCCAGAGATACTAGAGAAAAGACTCATCCAGCTGATCCAGGAGCAAAACATCTTGCCAAAGGGGCACAGCAGGTTTGCCTCCAAGGGCTGTAACAGAAAGAAGTAGAGCTTAGAAGCCGGACCTAAGCCACACCCACTTGGGTGACTTTGAACTTGATAGCTCTGGAACTTGTCCTAAGGTAAGAACTCTACCAAACTCTGAGCCAAAAGTCAGAAGGCAGAGCCACACAAAATGACAAAGAGAAGGAGAAAATGTGCTGTCAGCCCCCAAGCCCACCCAGAACAAATACAGGAGACAATAGCATAGAAGAAATTGGAAATCACACACCTGAAATATCTGAAACAATAGCATCTGAAGTAAAGAAACAATTGCAGAAAGACATAGAGGAAATCAGATCAGAAATAATTTCTGAAGTTAAAAAAAGAAATAATACCTGTAATAAAAGAAATACTAAGTACTTCTAAAGACAATGATAAAAAATAGAGGAGAATAGAAAAATGATGGAATACTTCAATGAGCAATATAGGAAAATAATAGAATGTATGAAGCAAAATCAAACTACTATACAGGAAATTAAAACCTCAATCACAAACTGGCAAAACCATTTCAGTGAAAGTGAAAATAGACTTTCAGACCTTAAAAACATGATTGCAACTAGTGAAGAGGTGAGAAAAAAATCTTTTAATAGCAACTAGGATGCAAGAAAAAATAATTCAACACCTGCAAGATGATGCAAAAATGAATAGTGTAAGACTAATGGACATCAATGAGAAAGAAGGAGTCTGTACAAATGATATAAAAAGAATATGGGAAGAAGTAATAGCAGAAAACTCCTCAAATATGGGGAAAGAATTTGACATTCTGGTCACTGAAGCACATAGAACTTTATATAACGTCAACTCAATTAAAACCACACCCAGAAATATAATAATCAGGATCCTAGAAATACAGCCCAGGAACAGTATACTAAAAGCTGCTAGAAAAAAGAAACAGATTACATTTAAAGGAAAATCCATTAGAATAACATCAGAATTCCTTTCACAAACTATCAGATCAAGAAGAGGATGGAGCAAAGTACTTCAAGTCTTGCAAGAAGAAAAATTCCAACCCAGACTGCCATGCCCTGCAAATTTCAATTTCAAATTCAATGGAGAAGTAAAATACTTCCAGGCCAAAGAACAACTAAAGATTTTTATGATGTGACAGCCAACCCTACATAGTTTACTAAAAGATATTCTAGAAAGGATCTAAATGACCATGACTCCATGAAGCGGAATGGAAAGAGACCACAAAATAGGGCAAATATTTAAACACAGAAAAAAAAAAAGTGGTATACAAAATGAGCCTGTCAACTATTCTTTTATATACAACAACAAAATATGTTGACCAGCATGTTCTACAAATGGATGTCTTCTGAACCCTATGGGTCATGATTCTGTCTGGGTCTACAGGGTGGATATTAAGGAAATAGCAGTAGCTGAGTCACACAAGTGCCACCTGACAACCAGTAAGCATCATGGACAATGTTCACATCCACGACATACTAGAGCTTTGTGTGATAACCTATCCCCAAAATGTTGGAAGTTCTGGTCATATATCTGCATTTCTAGTATTCATGCTATGTTTTATTCTTAGTAATTCTTTGCTACTATGGAAATTTTTCTTGGTTGATATCTTTGCATATATTTGCCTACTCAAATACTATGTGAGTACTCTGAATTGATTACAGATTCATACATACGATATACAACATTCTGGCCTCTAAGTTGGATTCATGTTTTGATCTGAAATTTGAAATATTATTTTGAAATATTTAATTTTAATTAATCAATATTTAATTAATTTTCTGAATATTGTTTAATTATACTTTTCGTTTTATGAGTCATACCGTATCTCTGACTTACAATCTACTTATAAGACATGGTATGATATTTTCTTTTCACTTTAAAAAGAAAAAAAATATCTATGTATATGTATACAGAAGGATATATATATATATATATATATATATATATGATAGATATATATCTACTTTTTTTAGTTCATTGTGAATAAAAGTTTGTAGTAATATTGTTTGAACAAGACACCAGGTCTTCACCTTTTCCTCTGAATAAGTACTGCAAAGACAAAAATTTGCATGGTAGTAACTGTAACCATCCTACTAACTTGTTTAGAAACTCTTTCATTGCTATTTTATCTTTTTTCTCATTAAAATGAATTTAAAAATTAAGTAAAAGAAAGAGTGTTTCTGAATTGATCACCTGTGTCATCTCTATGACTTTACATTTAGGAAGCATAACAGCGTAGCTGTTGGAGAGGTATATTTCTGCACAGACGTTCCTCCAAGTCCAGATAGACCATTGGAGCTCTCTCAGCCTTTATGTTCAGTAATTGCTACAGGTCGATAAGAGAGTGGTCCTGGAGGGTTTAGTTCATTGATGACTTTTTGATTGGCTATGGAAATTTGGAAATGTCTACTTTATCACACTGAGACTGCCTCTTTGAGGTAATATCATTCCTTGGGTAATGTTGTCCTATTCTTTCCCTAAAAACTCATTATATTTTAACCTTTTTCTCAACATTGTCTGTTTTTTATTTTTATTTTTATTAATATATGTTTGTAGTCATATTGAATACATTCACTGTGAGATGTTGGTGCACTTACATAGCATACCTTAATTCTTGTTGTGTTTGATTTCCCTATTTTACCTTCTCCCACCTTCTGTCACTTTGATCTTGTAATTTGCAGGAGGTCTCTGTATTTTGCAGGTATAAAGCAGTAAGTCTAAGTGAGATAAAGTGGTTATACCAAGACCACACAAAGGGGAATTTTAAACACATGAAAACAGTATAGTTAAATAAATACCATTAGTTTTAAGGCTTTGCCTTTAAAGGTCTTGGGAAACAGTTGGGGTGGGGGAGGTCATTTAATTATGTGATATTAAGTATTAACTATCATCCAGTGAGTTTCCATTGATAATTGTTAGAGAAGCTGGCCTTTCAAAGGAAGGTTATTGTAGCAATCATTTTATAAAGTGAACAAAAGTAGTTTAGAAAAATATACCAAAAACTAGACAGATATTCACTAAAAAAAAATTGATAGGAATTCAACAATGGCTGTCATATTACACATTTCTGTTTTAAGATCAGTTGTTCAGATTCCCAGATACAAATATACAAAATTGTTCAAAATATTAAAACCAAGAGAAAAAGTTAAGAATTAGTTTTTAAAATGAAGCATTAATTTTTCAATAGACAGTAAAAATCAACAGTACAATTTTCCAAGCGATGCTGTGCACATGCCTATATATTTTGCCCCTTTTTATTTTCTCCTTTCCCTCATTCCACTTGTCCCTTCCCTTTGAACAATCTATTTTTCTTGGAAGGTACTTATTGTACTTTTAAATTTTGTGCGAATTAAGGACCAAAGTGTGTGCATGACATAAGAGTGACAATTTAATTCTAGATAAGCAGACTTGCCCGTAAGTGTGTTGGCATGGATATATCAAATGGAAGAGGACACCCAAAGGACAAGTGAAAGAATATACATGTAGAAGAAATAGGGCAGAAGAAAGCCCAGAATAGCTGAATGTAGAACACCTCATCTATACCCTAGGCGCCCAGTGATCCCATTTGAAAAACGAGTTAATGACTTTTCTCTCTGCCTCACGATGGCGGGCAGGTGAGACCCAACTGCAGTCCAAAGTCTGGCCGATTAGTACTAGTTTAACACCCACTTCTCTAAATGTTCCCTTACTCTCAGAATATATGGTGAGTGATCATACAGGAGAATGCAAGTGACACAGGTGCTTTGAGGTATTTTGTCTCGTTTTTAAACACTCTTCATAATAAACACATAACTGAGTTCTTGTTTTCTGCATCAAGCTATCTATATCAAAAATAATTCTCTATTTTAGCACTGTGTGGGACTCCTGTTATTTCAGTTATGCGGGATCCTGAGAAGGGGAGACTGTGAGCTCTAAATCCATAATCTAAGATCGTGAGGGCAACAATAGGAAGCTCCAACACAAATGAAAATCATAGGTTCCCCAAAACAGTTATTTCACATCACTTGAACGGAACACTTCAAGGTCATAAAAATATTCTGAAGCTGTTACTCCTGCAGCACATGGTGTAGGTGTGTTTTGCAATTTCTACGTATTTTCTAAAATAAGCTCTTTGTAACGATAGGTCAGAGGATAATGAAACAACAGTGAGGAAGTTGCAGGTTTCTTGAGCTTTCATGGTTGTGGTTAGTAAGAACAATGTCAGATCTCAAAGTATCAAATAAAATGAGATTCCAGGCCGCTAACCTCAAGAAATTAATTGAAATCATGTTTTTCTCCACTTATAGCTTATCTCTGACAGTGCGTCTGGAAACGAAAAGTGCAGAGGGGCACTCTCCACATCGTGGCGATCCGCAGCTCAGCTACAGACTTCAGCATGGACTCCAATGACTGCAGGGTTCGTGAGCAGCAAATCCCCCAAGGAAGGAAAGGTTTTAAATCAGTTTTGGCTTGGCGCGATTATGCAGACTATCTAGGGTAATCTCCCTTTTAGTTTGGCAGTGGGGTTTCAAATGAGATCGCAGGGACCCATCTGACTCAAAAGCAATATGAACACTTAGCCCTCACCCAGGAGCTCTCCAGTGCTCGGGGAATTTGCCAATTTCCCCACTGACTGTGTGCACAAACCAAAAAGCATGACAGAGAAAAGCTTGCATTTGGAACGGTGGCCTTATGATACAATCTCAATCTGCCAGTGTCTACACCACCTACATTGGCTATTTTCATAGGAAAGGGTAGCATATCACTCCCCACCTCAGTCCCCACACATTTTCATATTCTTTCAGAACGTTTCCTGTAGAATAAACCAAAATTAGCCCAGAAAAATGTGTCAATAGACAAAGATTTTTTTTTTCAAACAAAGTTACTTCTTGGCCATTTCACTAAGTTAAAGAATAATAAAACTGAGTGTTATAGTTTATGTCTAGTTGTCCTGCCCAAAGCCTCATACAATCTTGAAATGGGGACTTCTAGAGTTTGAGACTTGACTATGATCTACTGGGATTATGTGCTTTAATACTGATGAGATTATGGGTCTGAGTACTGCTGGGAATTATAGGTGTGGCCCGAGGCAGATAGGCTAAGGCAGAGAGCCTGATGTAATATAAAGACAGACAGACAAGCTCATGCTGCTGCTCTCTGCTCCCTTGGTTGGTTATCTCTGTCACGATTTTGTTGCTGTTCCACTGCCATGAACTACTGGCCTCTGCATTGTGCCTCTCTGACTTGGATCCAGCTGAGTATGGACTGAAACCTTCAGTAACTGTGAGCTAAACAAACCTTTCCTTCCCTCATTTTGGGTGTTGGGTATTTGTCCCAGCAACAAGGGAAGAGTAACTAAGACACTGATTTTTAAAGTAGTGGCAACAGGGCCAGGAAGATAGCTCAGTGATCTAAGAGCCTCACTGGCAAGCTCAAGGAACTGGGTTCAAACCCTGGTATCTGATGCTGTGCCAGCCCTGCCTCACGTTAACTGTGCCAGTCACTGAAAATGGGCATAGTGGAGCATGCCTATAATCCCAGTGCAGACAAGGCTGAAAACAGGAAGATCACTATGAGTCCAAGCTATGTAATGAGACCCTGTGTCAAATACATAAATTAAAATTAATAAATAAATATATAGTGGGAGCACATGCATACACACAATAAAGGTCTCAAAGAAAGGACACCACAGACAAATATCAGCTCTTTATGATTTTTGTCCATTTTTGTACAAGGATCCTGAGATCAATATATTTTATTAATAAATTTAGGTTTCTGCATTTATTCTCTTACTGATTTTCTCATAATGACCACAAAACACGAGCAAGGCCCATGGGCTTGTCACTGTGGGTACATTTCTGCCATGGAACTCTCTGCTCAGCCTTGTTTTCTTATCCATAAAGGAAAGTCAAGACTTGGATATATAAGGTCACTCATCACTGTTGTTGCAGTGTGGTTCTCCAAAATTTATGCTGAACGTTAACCCCTCAATTCAGGCAGAGTGACATATAGTTATTATCCCCAAATTATGCAAAACTGAAGTAAGAGGATTCCAAGTTTGAGTTGAGCCTAGGAAATTTAGGAATACCCTATATTAAAGTAAAAACAAAAACAAAATAAAAAAGGTTGAGATGTAGCTGAGTTTTAAGGCAAAGAGTCCAATCTCCAGTACAGAGACCCAGAAAGGAGAGAGAAAGGGAGAGAGCTGCAGAGAGAGAATGATAAAGACGAAGAGAGCAAAGTTTTTAGAAGATGATTAGGTCATAAGCAGTCTACTCTCATAAGTGTGGTTAGTGTCTGTAAAAGAGATGCAAAGAAGCTCTGGATCCCTCTCATGCATTTTATTTTTGCACCTCACTGTGTGAGGGCACCTCTAGAAAGTAGAGATGGAATCCCACCAGACTCCACTTCTGCTGGTGCCTTGGTTTAAACTTGCCAGTCTATAGAATTTTCATAAAACGATCCATGTTGATTATGAGTCATAATACACAGTATCTGTTACAGAGGTCCAAATAAAGATGCATATTTTGGGAAAGGGTCTGCAAGGTATTCAAAGTCCCACTACTGGATAATATCACTGGTGATCTGCCTGTTTACAGCCTCCTACGAGCTGGGATTACAGTTGCACACCACCATGCCCAGTCTAAGATATTATAATTTTATCTTTACCCTGTCTTTCCCTACTTTCTTTATTTACCTCCTCTCCTCTCACATGCATCACTAAGAACCATAATTCCATCATTTACAGGGAAGTCTACGTCCCTTTCATAGTCTCTCCTTTCCACCTAGCCTATGGTAAAGTTTTCTTTTGTTGCTGTAGGCATGTCACCTTTTCAGTGAAGAAACCCATGTTTCCCAAAGAGGTTTAATTTCTCAGTGAGTTTAATAGAACATAATGCATATCCTCTTTCTAGTAGCGATGCGACTGCTGGATTCTTTTGCTTCTCCCCAGTAAACTGTGCACTCAGTGAAGTTCCTTCCATTACTTCCTCTGTGTAAATTCCTAGACTATTGTTTGTTAATTGAGGCATAACACAAACTTCAGCGCACCTTGGGACATACAGACAACATCATGTCTTCTTAAATTCTTTTCAGCTAGAATCCTTTCATAGGACTGATTTGTCTACTTTGGACACATCCAGAATGTCTTCTTGTTTGATTAACTCAAAGTCAAATGCTTTGAAAACTTAATTATACTGAGAACTCTATTAATGCAGAGTGTAAGACTGCTTGCCATCACCCAGTGGAGCTACATATAAGGGTGTAGGATTATATGCACTGGGCATGTAATTCACACTAACTTCCAAATTTATAAAGTGCAGAAGCAATAATATTTACTCTTAGATAACCTTCAGTAGGAGGCCCATGAGACTAAATCAGCACAGTGCCAATATATCACAAGTGCTTAATAAACATGAAATAACACAATAAGCATTTATCTTATTTATCACTGTGAATTATCACTAATTAATTGCGGCCAACCATTACTATTATATTTTACATTTGGAGAGCATAGGCCACATATACCTGACTCCAGTGTTTCAAAATACATTTTGAAGGAAAAAAAATAGTATCCCTGCCCCTGTGGGAAAATGACAGATAGGTTGTTTAGGAGATGTGTGGGAGTTTTCTGAGGATGTCCACAGTCACAGAGCATCTCACGGAAGGATTTAGTGGACCAATTTTTCACCTGAACAATGGTAGCAATCAAATCGATGGAAGTTGATAGTATTTGGTGCAGCTGCTGGATGGTTTCCTCCCCTGGAGGGCCCAGGTGAGCACTTCCAGACTATCATTCCAGGGTCCTGTGTTATTTCTTGTCTCTGAACAACTGCACGATGTTTTTGCTGACAGTACAGCCATGTCCTGGATCTTCATACAGCACTGCTGGAAGCAAAATCAGCAGGCTGTTGAGGAGGTGGATCTGGCTCATTTCTAAGCAAATAGAAGTGCTGTTATGAAGTTAGATACATATGGGCTCTAGGGTCAAATAGACCTGAATCCTGTATTTCGTGTTTAGTTTGTTGTGTTACTATCAAGCTGTGTTATTGGGCAATTGTATAACCTAGGTTTCTTCATTTTGCAGATAGAAATAACACTTCTAACTTCTAGTTTTGTTGAAGAAGTACCTTCCACAAAACACAATCCATTATTGGGAGCAATTGTTTTGTTACTGGTATTGATATTGAGGCGTTTTTTTTTTGAAGGGTTATGAAAATGACAGCGAGAACTTGATATACATTTGGGGGTCAGTGGTGATGCTCATTTCTGCTGAGTCTTAATGGTTGAACCTCAGATGAAGCAAAGGGTTGGCCTTGTTAGAAGTCAGAATGTCTGCTTAACACTTATAGGACTTGAAGGCCAACACCATCTATTTAGGCCTGTTGTATCACCTGTAAAATAACGATGTCACAGAGGCCAGCATGAGGACTGAAGACTTTGATCCAATACAGGCCTTACAGGATATCTAGGGTACGGGAATTGATTAGTGAGAGTGGGCTGTTTGTGCTGCATGGATATGAAAATACAAACATGTGAATTACTTCTCTCTCCCAAATCCAAACTGTTACTGATTTGACTTAATTGGTGTACACTTTGGAAGCTCTTCACCGTCACACTAGCTCCTCTGTAGCTCATCTATGGAATTGTTATTGATCTTTAAATACCAGCATTTTCCATGCTACTTGCTACTCTTAAGTTTGTCCTTTCAAGAGAACCAGTTGAATACTATGTGTGACATTGTATTATGATTATTTGCTTAGTTTCAGCCTTCCTATATAGATTGTTGGGCTCTAGTAAATCAAATGTTCTGTCTTGCATCATTTTGAATAGCTAACAGCAAACCTGATTAATAGTAGCTGCTTAATTTATATTATAATATAAAAGATTACATAAATGAATGAATAAAACTAATGAATCTTTTTTTTTAATATCATTAGGTAGAGGTCTCTTTGACCTGCAAGAATATCTGGTGCAATGTTGTATAAAATTATCCCTTTAAAACACTTTTATAATTACTGTAAGAATGTGAATGCCTGAGAGCCGGGCGTGGTGGCTCACGCCTATAATCCCAGCACTTGGAAGGCTGAGGCAGGAGGATCGTTGTGAGTTTGAGACCAGCCTGGGCTACAAAACTGAGCTCAAGGCCAGCCTGAGCTGCACAGTGAGACCCTGTCTCAAAAATTTAAAAAAAAAAAAAAAAAAAAAAAAAGAATGTGAATGCCTGCCTGCCCTCAGATGTCTTTTTTAAAAATTAAATTAGTACAAATAAATTGCCTCCAAATATTCCTACGTTGTCTTCATAGCTGTTTCCATTAAACCAAAACAAATAAAAAACATAAAAAATAATGTGGAAAAATATTAGTTGCTTTATTTGACAAATTCTGGTTCTTGTTCCATGCTGATGATTACTATAAAGTGTGTAAGTTCCTATCCTATTTCCACCCATCCCCAGGACTTCTGTACACATAATCCATTTTAATTACCTATTACATCACACACTAAGACTTATTGCGCAGTCCATAGACAATGAAGAGTAAGAAACTATGACATGAAAGATACACAAATATGTAGAAAATCTCCTGAGATAGCAAATGTAGGTAAATGTCTTTGGCTCATTGCTTAGAATTCAAAGTAGTAAGGAGTATTTGAAAAGAGTACACAATGAGGATTGATGGAGAAATAGGTCACAGGAAAAAAACAAACTAATACTAGGTACAAAGAAATTATGAACATGCAAAGAATCTTAGAAAAATAAAAGTAAGGCAAACTATCATTTAATTTTTATTTATAATTGATATTATACTTACAGAGAACCATGTGTCATTTTAATACATGTATACATTGTGTACTTGTGAAATCAAAAGAGCATGAATTTCCATATTATTATTTCTTTGCATTTGAAACCTCCAACTCATTTTATCTAGTTATTCATAATATATACATTAAACCTCTTTATAATCCCCGGTCACCCTCCTGTACTACATAATGGTGAAAATATTTATTTTATTAAACTGAATCTTTATATACATTATCCTATCTTCCTTTATCTTCCCTTTCCCTGCCCTTCCTGGACTCTCATAAACACCATTGTACCCTCTCTGTATGAGTAGGCTTTACCTAACACTTACTGTAACTGATCAGACAAATCTTTCCAGATGTAGCACATACAATTACATGTTTAAAGAGCACAACTTGCTCTGATGCCTCAAACTGGATATCTCACAATATGCAGATATTCCTCGACTAGTACTTGACAAATAAAACAAATTTTATCTTTCTGAGTGTGTTTTGTATCATGCAACTGTCACCTCTTCTTTGGCTTACATTCTCTGTCCCCATGACCTCTGCTGTTTGAAGTTCCATCTCCTGGCACTTAAACTTGAACGCCCAGGGCAGGTGTTGCAGAGTGCTGTGTCTGTCCCATCTCTGCCATCGTCAGTGTGCTTACTCATCCATGTTGTAGTGTTAACTTGATTATATCTATTTATTCTAGCAACCAATGAATGATAACTGGTTAAATCAGCGGTTGCCAACCTGTGGGTTGCGACCCCAGCGGGGGGTCGAACGACCAAAACACAGGGGTCGCCTAAAGCCATCTGAAATCATAACTGTAGCAAAATTACAGTTTTGAAGTAGCCACCAAAATTACTTTTTGGTTTGGGGTCACCGCAACATGAAGAACTCTATTGCCGGGTCAGGGCTTTAGAAAGGTTGAGAACCACTAGGTAAAATCAAAGAAAGACTAGATGAATGATCTCATTCTATCCTTCATAGAAACCTATAAAGTAAGTGTTATCCTGTGAATCTTAAAGATGATGAATAATTTGTTAGATTTCCAGGGTATCAGCATGAGCTCTAGGATTCAAAACTACAGCTATCATATTGACAGTCAATGTTTTATTCACTCAGCAATGTTATGATAGTTTAATTAAAATATAACTTTGCCAAAGAAAAGTGGATTATTTTAGAGGAAGGAGATTTACAGTAAAAAAAAAAAAACCAACAACAACAACAAAAAAAAACTATATGTAACTGACAAAATCATGATAGTGTCCTCATTCTTAATGAGAAAATCAAAAGAAAGAAACATGCATGAGTGATCAGAGATGTCAAACTTCAATCTGTCCAAAGATATCCATGTTCTTCATGCACCCCAAGAAGCAAATCAAGGGGGAAAAGTACAGCTTATCCAATGTATGGAAAAGTGCCTCTTTGTGCATCTATTAATAGAATTCTCAGGTGGAAGAAAAAGAGCAATGGCCTTGATTCTGGTAAAAATGAATTCATTCATCATACATGATTAACAAAACACAACTGGTGAGTACAGTGTGACCTTGGACATGACATACAAACTCTCTAGGCTAAGCTTCCAAATTTGAAATTTGACCATCAGGATTTAAGCATGATAAAGCCATTGGAAGTTGTAAATAGATAATGAGTGCAAACCACACAGTGTCATACCTGTCATATAAGAAATACACAGCAGAGGTAATGATGAGCAGGATCATAAGGACACTCATTAGGCCTTCTCATTTTCCTGAGCTACCATGTACTTAGGCAAACATATTTTTCATTATTCAAAAGATGGTAGGGAAGATACTAAATGATGCTGAATTGTTTGTGAGGCATATAATATTTACACATACAGTGATTCTTGATATATGGCACTTAGTTATCAAAATTATGTTTTATTTTTGTGATAACAGCAAGAGAGTTCAGGAACCAGAAGCACTTGACTTCTCTGATGGCCTTTCTCAAGTTCTTCCCATGTGAGCAGATAGAAGCACAAGCAATAAGGCCCAAGAGAAAAGATGGCACCATTGGATAGGGATTTTCTCCAAGTTCAGTGCAGAAGAGTCAAAAGTGGCCCGAATTATAACTGGTAAGCAAAAGAAGCTCTCCTCTTTTTGCAGTCCAAACACTAGCCAATGCCTACTTGAAACCTTATTTATCTATTTGAAAGTAAACATGCAAATAAAATAAAGCTGGTGCCTCTTGACATTTTATCCATTTGTCTTGCCTTCCTGTTGATCTTTCTAATGTATCATTCAAATGTTTACTTCTCTGGGACTCAAATGTTGCTACATAGGAGAGATTTTAAAAAAAGGTTCAATTAAGAACAAACATGTGAAAAACCACACTGATGTGCATCAATTGGTAAGGGAAAGTGTCAGGGAACAATGTAGACCTGCTAAAGGCCTGACAATCCAATGGGGACATCTGGGTCCAAGATTATCCATGAGAATTCATATTGGGTGGAAATGGTGAATTTGCCCTGCTGACTTCCTCTGTAATTCCCCCAGGGGGAAGTGTGAGCCACACTGCACATCTGCCAAAGCAGACGTTGGAAATGCTGGAAGTAGAAGTCTTCATGTACCACACTTCCTGCAACTGGGTAGTGAGTCTTTTCTGGAAAAGGTCCCTGAGAAATGCATTTCAGTCTCTCCCATAAAATAATGACCCACAAGTACCATGAGCACCCTACAGTCAGTGACCTTAGAAGATGTTAATACAGAAATCGATGGGGTTAGTCAAGCAAATCAAAACAGAGAAATGTTGGGCCTCCTCTTTGCCTTTTAAGATGAGGACCACAGAAAATATAGTGAGTTAAATCCAAAGCAGCCGCTTTGCTCTAAATGTTGCCCTCTTGCCAGCAGACCTTTAGATATACTTTCCAAAGGCAAGAGAGGTCAAAGTCAAATTTTAAGAAATTAAATTTTTCCATGTTATGAAGCTATAAATCAATTAGATAAAGAAACAAAAGGATCATGGCATTAATTCTGCTCTGATACAATTTTTGGTATAGTTTTTAGAGTGGCTATTTTCTCTAGGGGTATGTAATTTTGACAGAATGAATGAAAAGCTATAGGATATTAGATAACTTAAAGTAATGAATTCAAATATTCAGTGAACACAAGCTATTCCGATTAAGATGTACATTTAACCATCTGTATACTTTCTTGAAATAAAATATTTAACATCTTTCCTCAGAAAAGGCAATATTTCCTCAGAAATCTACTAATGACCAAACACTGAAATATGAAGAGCCATTCAGTCATGGATTCTACTAGACAGAGAGACAAATAATTCCACAGTTTCATTTAATCAGTTAAACCCATTTGAGAAATGTTGGATTGAAGTATTAAGTCATGCTGGAGATGACACATGTCAGCAGAGGTAATGGGCTTTCTCTTTTGAGAAACTCCCATGGGACAGGATTATATTTAAACTTGCAGCTGTGTTAAGTAAGAAAGCATTTAATTTAGTATAAACTATATTACCCAAGTGTACAGTGAAATAAACAATTCATCAAGCAACATTTTATTGAGCAGCTAATGTGTGGTCAGGAAGAACACTAGCTGTGAGGCCTTATAGGATTTTGTAGGTAAATTAAAATAATTAAGTGCTAACCTAGGATCACATAACTCATTGACTGGTTAGGTAAGGTTGGCTCATTCTTATTGCCTTGATGTTTTCCAATGAAATGCTAATGAAAAAAGGGGAAACTCTTCCACGTTTGTACTGATGGGCATGAAAATTTTTCAGACACCTTTGAGATTATTAGTACCAGTTACCATGTGGTGAGAGTCATTTGAGTAGAAACCAGAGGTAAACTGCTTTACACATCTAAGCTTTACCAAGCAGAAAGTCTGTCAATGAAGTTAATCCCTCGTACCTAGTCAACAATACATTTCATTACTTTTCTATATCATTATGAAAACTACTAACCTAAAAATGAAAACACTAAAAATGAAAAGAGAATGAAAATCAAGTATTACACACTGCAACATGGAATCAGACAGGTTTTGGAGGCATAAAAGCGGAAGGACTTCTTTGGCAAGCAGAGGAAGCAGGGTTTGATCCCCAACCCTGGGCAGACTGAGCCAGCAACTGAGCCCTGGCATGGTGGTACATGCCTGTAATCCCAGCCCTGGGGAGGCTGAAAACAGGAGGATCACTACAGTCTGAGTTGTATAATACAACCCTGTGCCAAATACATAAAGAAAGAAAAGCAGAAGCAGAGGAATGGAAAAGTTATTGGACAGTCACAGGATCACTTCTTTTTGTATATTATTGCAGATTGAAATACATAAAGGACAGTTCTAGAGCCAGTGGGATGGCTCAGCAGTCTAAAGAGCCTCCTTAGGAAAGTTTAGGCGGACACAGGGATCGCGGTTCAATCACTGGCACCACATGCTGTGTCAGCCCCACATCCAAGGCAGGCTGAGCTGGCCATAATAAAAAACAAAACAAAAAGACAGTTCTAAATTTTAAAGGAATTTTCATTTCATTTGTTTATGGGTTGTATCAGGAAAAAACAACAATATATACAGAGCCACCTTCACAGAAGGTAATGAAGTTGAAGGACCAGATCAAATGCTTACACAAGAGCAGATTCACTTCATCATTTCCTAGGGAATCTACATATGATAACCTATAATTGAGCATGTGACACAGATGTAAGAGAAGACACAATACACCTTTAACTCAAACAGGGATCTAGATATGTTCAAATTTGAAACAAAACACACAGACTTGTTTAACTGAATAAAAGCAAACATCCAAAATATATGATTTAGTTTGAAAAGTATTTTTCTAATTACAAAAGTGGTGAATTCTATTTTAATTTGGAATAATATGAAATAAGATCTCTTTACTCACCATATAAGCAAATGTACATATTTTAAAGATATCACAGGGCCAGTGGTACAGCTCAGTGGATTTAGCGCTTCCTTAGAAAAAGTGCAGGGGCTAGGGTTCGGTTCCTGGCCTCTCATGCTGCTCTGGCCCCACTCTAGAGGGCACAGAGCCGGCGAGACTGGGTGTGGTGGCATGCATCGGTAATCGCAGCCCTTGGGAGGTACACACAGGAGAATCACAATGACTCAGTAGTGAAACCCTGAAAAAAAAAAAGTCACTTACCGTTTTCTGACATGACTGTTTTCACAGAACTAGGGTATTCAGAGACCTACAATGGGAGGAGCATCCATGAGACATCCATTGAGAGACGATTATATGAAAATGAACACACATGGGGAAAATAAAGTACTGTGTAAGAAAGTGATGGAGCCCTGAACAAAAGTGACATTTTCTAAATCAAACACAGAGATGGCAACAAAATCACAGATCTCAGTACCCAAGTGTTATGGTTTATGTCTAGTTGTCCCCCCAAAGCCTCATGGAGTCATTGGGCGGGGACTTCTAGAGTTTGAGACTTGATCCATGACCCCTGGGATTATAGGTTTTAGAACTGATGGGATTATGGGTGGAAGTACTTCTGGGATTATGGGTGTAGCCTAGGGCGGGAGCTAAGGTGGAGAGCCTGAATGTAATATAAAGAGAGACAGGGAGACAGACTGGAGCTCTAGCTGTTGCTGTTGCTCTGTTGCCGTGTTGGTTGGCTACCTCTGCCGCCATTTTGTTGCTGTTCCGCCGCCGTGAACTGGATGCTCTCTGCTCTGTTCCACTCAGCCTTGGGCCAGCCGAATATGGACTGAAACCTCCACAAACTGTGAGCTAAATAAACCTTTCCTTCCTTCATTTTGAGTGTCGGGTATTTGTCCCAGCAACGAGCAAAAAGTAACTAATACACCAAGATAGGGCTGTGCAGTAGGAAGTGGACAAAAATTGAAGTGAACCATTGTGAACCACTGAAGTAGTGGAAGTCACTTTTGAGCTTTACAATTGGAATAAAGTGGGCCAGGAAGGTAACTCAGTGGCATAAGCACCTGCCTGACAAGTGCAAGGACCTGCGTTCGATCCCCAGTACTGCTAAGAAAAAAAAAAAAAAAGATTAGAATTGGAATAAAGAGTTAGTTCTTTGAGACCATTGAAAGTCATATTTTTTCCAAGCCTTGTTCTACATCTCCAACAGAGTTGCAACCTCTCTTTAGCACCAGAACTAATGGCTCTGGTCAAGATAAGTTGCAGTGTGTACATGGACCATATAGCAATGTGCTGATTTTGTTGCTAAGGAAAATCCTTAACCCATATTCTTAGAGTATACATAATAACCCTTGAAAAAATCTACTTCAGCCCACAAAGACATCTGAAACAGTGTAAAAAACTGTGATTTTTTTTATTTGATGCAAATACATCATTCTTTAATAAAATCTGTTCCCATCTGTCCTTTTAAAAAATGTTCTATTCCCCAAAAAATAAAGCAAGTTTGGAACAAGCATCTGGTCATTTGTATCAATTATTAAGTACTTAGGATACTCTCCACGAGTAGTAGTAGGAATGGCTAATTTTCTAAAGGCCTTACAATTTGTGTATTGAGTGTCTTTAGCAGATCTACTGTGGAAAGACAGCCATCCATTTGGCTAATGGTAGAAACCCAAGAAGCTGCCTCAGTGACATGGGCTTGACATTGTTAGATATGACTTTGAATTCTGTTCTTTTCTGGTTTTCAGGGTGTGTGTGTGCATGTGTGTGTGTGTGTGTGTGTGTGTGTGTGTGTGTGTTTGTGTGTGTGTGTGTGTTTATTTTGTGTAGAGTCTCACTATGCAACTCAGACTGCTAGTGATCCTCCTGTTGTCAGCCTCTCCAGCACTGATATTGCATGTGTGCACCACCAAACCCAGACTTTGTGGCTGACTCAGATAACCCGCGGGCAGCGTTGGTGTAGTTCGTGGTACTAGGAACTAAACCTTGGTCCCTGTGTTTGCCTAAACACTCCCTTGGTCCACTTAGCTATCTTGTCAGCCCTTGAATTCTGTTCTTGAGACTAATTAATTATGAATTTTGAATTAATTTGAATTCATAATTAATTATGAATGTAAAACTTTCATAACTAAACACCCTTACAATCAGCATTACATCATGCTGTAGTCTACATAAAATCTCTGATCTAATACCTAGGCAAGTATAGCTCTTACCACGAAGTACACTTTTGGGCAACTAATTCATCTTTCCGTGGATACCACAATACCCAGCATCTCATCATGTACATGGGAATTGCTCAATAACTACTGATCCCAGTAACAACTTCATTAGCCTCAATTTTCTCATCCACAAAGTGGGAGTAAAAAGCATTTCTCTGAAGCCTGAACTGAAAATGTCACATGATATTTCTTAGACGTGTGGAACATTCACGGTAAAAACAGAATAAATTAGAACCTTTTTCTCATATGCAGTCATGCATTTTGTGATGGCTGTGAAGTTTTTTGAAATTTACCATGAGAAACTTTTGTCACTTTGTGAACACTATGCACTTTTCACACAAATCCAGATATGGCATCCTTCCCCAGACCTAAGCTTCATGATATCTAGATCTAGATATAGTTACACAGTACACACATACCATCCATGTGCTGTCATGTACACACGCCTATGTAGACATGTGTATATATGATACAATCAAGAATTGAGTAACATAGGATGTACAAGGCTGCTGTTGCTGTAGAAGTATACAGTTTTACAGTATTATTTTCATTTAAAAGCAGAAGAGTGGATTAAAATGATGGAAAATATACAAAATTAATTACATTTTTATCATTATCAAGTATTCTGTACTCTAATTGCATGTGTTATGCTTTCTTACACCTGGAAGTACAGTACATTTGTTTACACCTTAATCACTAAAACCAAGTGAATAAGTAATTGTACTGTAAAATGAACATAGCTATGAGATCCTTAAGTGATGTAAAGTTTTGAGTTTCTTCAAGGTCTTATGGGACCACTGTCATATATGTGATATGTAACTGCATTAGCTGTGCCTTGCTATGTCTAAATACTTGAGAAAAACAAATTGAAGGGAGAAAGGTTTATTTTAGCTAGTGATTTGGGAGGTGTCACTCCATTGTCATGTGGCTTCAAGGCAGAGACTTTAGGGTAGAGAGACATGCCAGAGGAGAGCTCCTCACCTAAGGGCAGATGGGATGCAGAGAGGGAAGGGACCAGAGAGGAGAGGGTTGAGGACAGCGTATCTGCTTTAGCGGCATGTTCACTGTGTTCTGCTTCACTCAGTTAGTACTTCCTAATAGCATACTGCATCAGTAAGCTCATCAACGGATTAATGCCCTGTCAATGTAATTGGCCCCAACAACCTGCATAACTTCCCTCTCTAGTGATCCCAGTTCAATGAAGTTGACAAGATTCAACATCATGGTTGCTATCAAAATGCACTGGGCTGCAAAACACTAGCTTATAACCTCAAGTAAATTATTTCAAAACATTGTTTCCATTTTTCATTCCCACAGGAGGCATGTTGTTGGTATCTATAGATCAGGAGTTGGGGGCTTATTAGACTAGTTAACAAAATAAAGTTCTTTGGCCAATATCTGTCTACTAAATATTTAATAGTTGGCATCTTACTATAATCAATCAATCTCCCCTCAGAGGTGAATAAATGAGATGTCAAAATGCATACAATGCATTCTTGTTCCTATTTTTTCCCTAGAAGCGCAGGGGAAGTGGGTATTTCTTGAGGACTGGCTGCTTAAATCACCAGCTGTTACTCTGTAAGCAAAATCTCTGGTGCCGCTTGCCAGGAGCTCTTGCTAACCCCAAAAGTTGTTTGCTGTCTGCCGCCTTGGGCTTTTGCAACTGTCCCAGTCTTGCCTCTCTCTTCCTTTCTGCTCTTCCTTGTCAGCTGTCGCCTTTGGATTACAGGCAGACACCAACGTCAGTTACTTCTCAAACCTGAGTGCTGCTGTGTGCTGTTCTTTGAACCTCTTCCAGCAAGCGTGTAGTGCTCATCTGTGTAGGGAGAAGTCTGTGCAGAGCATTCTCAGCACCTCCAGGTTCCCCAGCATGCCTCTTCTGTCTTCATACATCTCTGTTCCAAATTCCTCAATTAGAAAGTTGGCGTTGTCTGCATTGGGAGTCCAATGTTACTTTTGTTATCTCATGTTTCTCTAAGGGTAAAGTATATCAAATTTCATTTCAGGGTATTTTATCTCAGTGAAATCCAAAATGGGCTTAGTACTGTGTTGTATTTCAGCAGGATTCCCTGGCCATCTTATTTGATTGGAGGTATATTTTAGGATTACTCATCTCTATGATGATAGCTACTTTTAGCTCCTGCCTTCACTACTTTACAGCCATGGAAAGCCTATTTTTGCACTAATTGATTTATGTATTTAACAAACATTTCTTCAATGCCAAATATTGATTTTATGCTCTACTGTCTCTGCTATACTTTCAGTTATGTCCCATCTTCTCAGGAAGCCTGGAGTTTAGTGGGAGTCAATAGATACTTATAAATAAAATACTTGCATATAAGGGAAACTTTCCTTTCTTCTTTCTTTCTTTCTTTCTTTCTTTCTTTCTTTCTTTCTTTCTTTCTTCCTTCCTTTCTATCTTTCTTTCTTTCTTTCTTTCTTTCTTTCTTTCTTTCTTTCTTTCTTTCTTTCTTTCTTTCTTTCTTTCTTTCTTTCTTTCTTTCTTTCTTTCCAGGACTAGGAATCAAACTCAGGACCTTGCACTTGCTAGGAAGCACTCCTATCTCTGAGCTATGTAAATAGTGTCATATTAATAACAAAAAAAGAACACCAGATGTGACATTGGAAGTTAAGGTGGCCTGTACATAAAAATCAGGAAGAAAACAAGAAATCATATTCAAGAAGAAAGCTGAACACTCAGTAGGAATTTTTTTTTTTTTAATTTCAGACAAGGACCTACAGGTCTTTAGGGTCTCACTACTAGATCAGACTCATAGTGATCTGCATGTTTACAGCCTCCCAAGAGCTGGGATTACAGGTGTGCACCAACACACCCAGTCTCGATTGCTGTCTCAGTGCACCCCCAGAGCAGGCCTGTCGGTAGGAATTTGTTTATTTTTGTGTTTATTTATTTATGTTGTATTATGACTGGCTCTGCCTGCCCTGGGGTTGGGGTTGGTGCAGCATGTGGTGCCAGGGATTGAACTGAGGTCCCTGTGGTTGCCTAAGCTTTCCTAAGCAGGCACTTCAGACTGCTGAACCATCTTGCTGGCCCAGAAAGTTTAAACAAAAGAAAATATTCTGGAAGGAAAATGATCACATGTACCAAAAGCACAGGGGCTTGAAACAACTAAGTCTATCTCTAAGTGACAGATTTGTAAATCAGGATTAAACAAAAATACAGGAATAAAAATGAGCTTCCTAGAGATGAATTTGGAAGTGACCCTGACTTGTCCTTTTAAATGGAAACTAATAAGATCAGCATAATTTCAATTGCATTACTGGTTCCTGCTGTGGATTCTTTGAACAATGGCATCTTGCTGGGAAAAGATCATTTTTTGTTAAGACCACTCAAACCCTCCAACATTGTTTCTGTGCCTCCACCCCCTCACTAAATTAAATCGCTACTAGTTCAATATTCCTCAAACATATTTTATGCTACTTCTTTGCTAACTGAAGTTGTTTTTATGGTTTTTTTTTTCTATACAAAACAGTCGCTACTGTTCCTCCAAAACCAAATCTATGGTTTCTCCTAAAAATTAAGATAACTTATATTAATTCAAATCATTAATTCATTCATACCTAGATTTAGTGATTGAGACAGAAAAGGAAATGTTCCATTTCTTTAAGCATGGCTCACTCATAGATCAGAACATTCTGAACAGTTCACTATTTAGCAGTAGGAACAGAACTTTTCCATGAAATTGCCCTGACAACTTCCAGGATCTGCAACTTTGTTTGAAATCTCCATTAAATCTCATCTTTAGCAAAATTCCTTTAGAGTCAAAAAGTAATACTTTGTAATTGAACTTAAATACGTGTATTCACAACTCCTGTAATTATCGATAAACTCGTGCAGGAATAAGAAGTGTCTTAGTTATCTCAGATTTCAAAAAAAAATTCTATTGACTACCAGAGGATTTCAACCACAGAATTTAATTTCTTCACAGTTTCTTTTATGAGACAGGATCTTCCCTTGTAATGCAGACGGGGCTTGTGTCCCATGGTGCAGCCCAGGCTGGCCTCAAACTCCTGCTGCTTCTCTGGTCTCAGCTCTCCAAGTGTTGGAGTTCCGGTGTGCACCACCCCCAGCTCTTTTCATAGTTCTTGGATCTAGAAATCCTGAATCACGGTGTTGAGATTGCTGGTTTCAGTGGAGTGCTAGCTTCCTAAAAAAAAAAAAAAAAAAGAGGAGGAACAAGGACAAGAATGATAAGAACAAAGAGAAGGTTGAAAATATGAGGCAGAAGGAGAAGGAGAAGATCAGTAACCAGAATTTTATTTTATTTATTTTTTTTAAATTTATTATTATTATTTTTTTTCTTGTTTCAAAACCTTTATTTGTTTATTCACTCATTTTTATGGCTGGCTCAGCCCACCCCAACGGCAGAGCTGGCACAGCATGTGGTGCCGGGGATTGAACAGTGGTCCCTACAGCCGCCCAAGCTTTCCCAAACAGGCGCTTTAGACCACTGAGCCATCCCGCCGGGCCCAGTAACCAGAATTTTAAAAACAACAAGAAAAATAATAAGATGGAAAAACAACAAGAGTAAAAGAAAGAGTATCTCTGTTGTTTCGTATAAAGGCACTAATCCCATCACAAGAGGCCACGCTTCTGGCTTCAATTGAGCCGACACACACTGCAGATCTCCAGAAACCACTCCAGTTAGACTCAAGGTTTTGACATATGAATTAAAGAGGGAAGATTTGTAGCAGGTAGGAACTGTGTCAATTCCCATTTTCAGGAAATTAAATAACAATTATCAAACATTTTCTTTGCTGTTAACAATTCCCTGAAAACTATTTTCCAGTTATGATTTCATGAGTATCAAGAAATTCCTTTTGATTTTATGTTGACTCAAAAGGGACCTAAACTGCAATATTTAGACATCTCCACATGGATACTAATTTTTTTTATGCTGGAGTCTAACAGATCCTTTCAGGTTTTCTAAAATTATATTTACCATTATAATAAGTAGAAATACATTCTGGTGAAGCACAAGTGAGCATGCCTTTGCTGCTAAAGTCTACATCTGTTTTTCCTACAACGTACCTATACTGAGTCCAATTAGCAATTTACTTATTAAAGTGTATCACATATCTGGCAAACAGAATAATACCAGTAAGAAATATTCAAACAGGTGAGCATTTCTCACACTTTTTTTTCCTGACATTACACTTCTCCTCAGCAGGAGCTCAGTGCATGTCTGCTGATAGATGTATATCACATGGCCACACTAGAGCTGATTGAAATCTACTTCATTCCAAAGACAGCAGGCGCCAATAGCAGGGGGTGAGTTGAAGGGACTTAGGAGTTCACTATCAATGTGATGCACTTTAAGGTGATTTTCTCCCTCGCTGAATGTGTGGTTCTTCAAATGAATTTGCTAATCTTTTAAGGAAGGGTGGCACAGGCCCTATCCTAGAACTACATTGCTCTGCTTAATATGTATCTGCCAAAGAAATGTGTAATCACTTCTCAATGCTCTCTCTCTCTCTCTCTCTCTCTCTCTCTCTCTCTCTCTCTCTCTCTCTCTCTCTCTTTCCCAGAAAAGCTTTGCTTTTAGAATTTTTGAGGTTTACTTTCTATTTTTTTTTAATCTCTCTGAAATGAACTCTGGTATATTTCTGTGGCTATAATGTGCTATTGAATATCAATATCTATGAAAGAAAAATGCCTATTATAACCTGTAATTATGTTAAAATATTTATTTAAAAGTCAAGTCAGTAGGTAATTAAAATAATAGTTTGTAATCCCAAGTGATGACATCAATTAACAAATTACTGGGTCTGTGCTTATTTATTCCTCTGGTGTTTAATGAGCTTCCCTTCAGAGTTGGACTCTGCTTAGGTCTAAATTTATAAAGATGAACATTTAAGCACAGACCTTGCTTTCAAGGTGCTCAAATAGAAGTCAGACACATAAGCAGATAAGCACACAAATCATAGTACATAGTTTCATAGTCAACAACATTAGGAAAAGGTGGCTGTGGACCTACAGAAGACAGCAAGAGAGAACTGAGGTGGCAGGGCATGGGCAATTTAAACCACCGTTGAAATGATAGAAAAAACCTACTGCTCAGCCAAGTCTTTCATAAATAGGTTGTCACCCCATAATATCTAGGACCTTGACATTGACTACTCCCAATCCTTTCAATTTTTATTTTGAAGCAGGAAATCACTAAGTTGGTGAGTTGCTGGTGCTGTGCTCAACCTTGAAATCCTCTTGGCTTAGCCCCGAGAGTAACAAGTGTACCATCACACATAACATCAGTCTTTCTTTTCTGTCTTTTTTCTTTCTTTCTTTCTTTCTTTCTTTCTTTCTTTCTTTCTTTCTTTCTTTCTTTCTTTCTTTCTTTCTTTCTGTTTTTGTGTTAGGGTTTCACCGTGTAGCTTAGGCTGCTCTTGAACTTACATTCTAACACAGGCTTGCCTCAAACCTGCAGTAATCCTCTTGCCTTACCTTCCCCTAGGAAGTGCTAGGATTATGGACGTGTACCATCACACCCAGCTCTAGTCTATTTTTCTATAGTCTTCTAGGTTTAATATACATTTTTTGAACATCAAAGTATACAATTTTAAATGATTTTAGACTACAGAAGATTTTCTTTTTAAATTCTTACTTGCCAGTGTAATAGGTCACTCCCTGCTTACATTTTTTTTTTTTTTTTTTTTTTTTTTTGGTAAGTACATTTTTTAACAGGATCTAGCTATGAAGCTTTGACTCACAGTGATCTTATTTCAACCTCCACAGCAGTGGGATTATAGGCATGCAGCACCATGGCTGGCTTTGGAGGCACGCAATACTAGGGACCAGATCCCTGGTTCATGCAGGCACAAAGACCACTGAGCCATCTGCCCAGCCCCACCTTCACTTAAATTTCCAACAAACTCTTCATTTAACTTTCAAACTATGAATACTTTACATTTTAGAACACAACTACCAAAAAGAGAATGTTAATATAGAAACAATTCTATATTAAGTGATATATAGACCTTACTAGAATTATATCATAGGACATATAATCCAGACTGAATTCATCAGTCTGATCCCTCCTTTTGGTTGTAGCAATTACTTTATGCATAGCTCAATGATTTATAACCAGCCAATGATATTCAAGTCAGGTTTCAATTGAATTTGCAGCAAACAAAAGGCTTTCTTGTGCCAAGTTTTCCAGGTATAAAATGATTGAATTTTGGAACAAGAATTACACAAACTTTAAAATAGTGTCCTAATTCCTTTACCATGTGAATGCTATACCTAAAGTTAGAGATCTACCATGAAATACTTAGTTATATGAGCAAATATGGAAATAAGTTCATTTTTTTACTTGTACCACATATCTATATTTGACTTTTGAACTTTCACAGGTATGAACAGACCTCATACTTACACATTTGTAGATGTGAACAAATCAAGGAAGTAGTTCATATGTTTTTTTTTTTAATCATTTTTTAAATTTATTTTTCTTTCTTGTTTCAGAACTTTTGTTTGGTTATTTATTTTTATGGCTGGCTCAGCCTGCCCTGAGGGCAGGGCTGGCGCAGCATGTGGAGCCAGGGATCGAACCGCGGTCCCTGCAGCCGCCCAAGCTTTCCTAAGCAGGCGCTTTAGACCACTGAGCCATCCTGCCGGGCCCCTATGTTTATAGAACATTTTAATTATTGTGCTGCTGCTGCGTGCTTACTGTACACTACAATATGTAATACTGTAGAGCCACACAGTGCTCAGTCAGAGCCAATGAGGCCCAAAAGTAAGAGAAAAGGTAGAGGGGGAAACAGCTAGAAAGTGCAAAACAATAACTACTGAAATAAAAGTTTAAAAAATAGTTCAGATGGAATCAAAACGTTGGTATATGTTCCTCATTCTTATGTCAGGAACCGTTGAAGCACTGGCATATTCCTAAGGAACAAGACAAGAACATGCAACTTGTGAATTATGCTGTGCCGGTACAATTATCTCCTAAGCACGGTAAGGCGATGGAGGAGATGGACAAGCTACACGGTGTGGGGACGCAGGATCCCCATTCAGCTACCAGCCCCACCAAATAACGTTTACTAAAGAGAAAGCTAATAGCCTACTCGAAGACTTGGAGAAAGTTGTGTATGTTTTAATGTCAGAGAACCCAAGAGTACTCCAACATGTAATCAGGGGTTAACTGATTACCTCTGTCCTGTCAAAGAACAACACCAAATTCTGCACTACATACGCCACTCTTCTGAACTGATTTTTTTTTCTATTACTTCATCCCAGAGATTGAGAAATATTACTCGGAAAAAAGATATCCTACTTATTTATTTGCTTCCTTCCAATGCAATAGGTCACCCCCGAATTTGTAGAAGACTCTCATCCCAACATCAGAGTAGTGCATCTGCTAATGAATACCAAGACACTCATGCAATCAATAAATCAAAGTGTTACTGTGATTTTTCAAAGACGCATTGTATATATCACACTTTTTTATGGCAGTGAAGGCAAATGGTGACACAGGAACAATATTGGAAAGAATGTAACATCTGCAAGGCCATAAACAAATGTTAACTTTTTCAGCCATCAGTATAATGTGATTTTATTTATTTGTTTGTTTATTTATTTATTTTTTGTGTGTGTGTGTTTTAGGACAGAGTCTATAGGGTCTCACTATGTAGAATGGAGTCCTAGTGATTCTCTTGTTTTTGGCCTCCCAAGCACTGGGATCATACAACGCCCAGTCTCAGTTGCTATTTCAGCACTCCCCAGAGGCAGGACCAGCACAACACAGCAGGGTCCATGATGTGATTTGGAAGATCTTACTCCACAATTTGTTTATGAAGTGCATGGACTTGAGAAGATGGGCGAAGAGATCGAGGAGGTCTTCAACAACACAGTGACCCTCAGCAAGAAGCCTGGGCTTGGTCGCAGAGAGGACAACTTCACTGCGCTCCTTCTTGTGCACCAGGAAAACCTTATACAGAAGGCCTGATGGCATTAGAGGCGCATACAAAAGATGCAGAGAGCCAAGAGGAAGTATGACTGAAGAAGGGAAGAAATTCACAGCACAGGAAGTGACAGGAAGCTTTTCTTTGCTGGAAGAGGCACTATTTGTTCTGAATCCCACCAGCCCAGTGCAGAAGGACACACAGAGGTTTCATGAGCCATTTAAAACCTCTTCCAGGGCTACTAAGTCATCTAGGATGAGAAAAAAGGCCTACTACTCACACACGATTGGTTCACTTCAGGAAGGCAGACAAAACTGAGTCCACCAATATCTTTGGGCATGAGTGAAGTTCCATTAGGACCCCATCTCCTATTGTCACCCGTGGTCAGTTCCTCCTTCCCTGCCTTCTCTAGCTGTCTCTCCCTTCTTGCCTGTTCACCCCATGTTCCTCCTTGCCACTTGCTGTACTGCACTGTTCCACTGTCTCAACTCTGCTCTTAAAGGAAAAGTAGTTCTCTACAGTCATACCATAACACCAGTGTAAGTTAACAGCAAGAGTAAAATTAGTCTGTTTATTTGTGTTTATGCAATTTTTCGTGCTCTATACAGTTTATTTGTCGAAGGTGTGTAAAACTCTGCTGGATTTATGAATGAATCAGGACTTATGAATATTCTCCCAGAACAGAACTTGTTCCTAAGTGGGAAATTTACTGTATATGCATTTCTTTCAGATAAGAGCACTTTAAGTCATGGGTATATGCATAAGTATAATTTATATAGTTTTCTTAAAAACAAATCTATAAAGTAATTTTAAGAAATGAATCGAATCTATGCTAACATGTCAAAGCTTGAGATTTTCTTATGAGCAAAATCAAAATAACCTCATTGACAAATGAGCAAGGTATCTAACAAACCCAGCACAGTGCTCTTTGATTTACGCTGGACACTACACCAAGCCATTAAAAAAATGGCAGCGCTCCCTTTCTCCTGAACTTCAAGGGCATTCTTATTGCTGATACTGCAGAAACTTCCTTCAGAAAAAGATGTACAGGAGGCAGAATTACATTACACCTTTAGGTGGATTCCTTAACTACACTATGCCCTCTCTCCCTTCCTCCATTGGAGGAAATCATGACTTGCTGTTTGAAATTCTCCCATCTCATTCAGCATTTAAACAAGAAGTTTGATATGAAAATTGCCATGATTATTTTTCTGTTCTCATCTTTCAAAGTTACAGCCAGGCTGGGAGCCCATTTGCCAAGTTTTCCGCCTGGAGGAAAATTGTGTGGCTGAGTAATAAATACATTGATGGATCCAGCTGGAACTGTCTCATAATTTAATATGCAAAGAAATAATCTGAGTCATAGATGAAGACAGGCAGCTCCTTTTAGATAAGAGAGCTCTAACTTCGGCTCTGCAGATGACTTTGAAGGGGCTCATTCCACAGAAATATAAGACATGCTTTAAGGATCAAGCAGGGTCAAGACATGCCCTTAAAAATAACATTCAATGGTCTATCCTAGTGTTTGTCTTGAACATCAACAAAGAGGCTACAATACATTCAGTCTCTTTTTGTGGTGAATTTTATTTGAGTAATGAAAGATACTATGGTCTATGCATAGGACCCTATAAACATGATCACTCAAAGAATAGTATAATTAAATAGTAGACATTATCAGAAACAACTAATCCAGAATTTGATAGTACAAAAATTCGACATTTTTTTCTTTGTAAATTAACAAACTATTTATTTTACATATGTTTAGGACTGAATAAAGCATAGCCATTGGTCAATGTTTTGTGCAACAAATGACATCATACTTGTGCCATAACTCTTCAATGATATCTACTCCATAGAGGGGTAATCTTTTTATTTTTTATTCACTTTAATGAGAAAAAAGATAAAATAGCAATGAAACAGTTTCAAACATGTTAATAAGGCAGTTATAATGATTAATACATTGCATATTGTTGTCTTTGTAATAGTTATTCAGAAGACAAGATGCAGACAGAATATCCTCTCTAAACAATATTAGTACAAACTATTCTTGTCAATGAAATAAGAGAAAGCAGCTATATATCTATCCAAACTATATATATATATATATATATATATATATATATATATATATATATATTTCTTTTCACAACAAAATGGTCCTTAATATTTTTTTTTCAAAGTTAGTAACACATAACACAAGGTTCCCTAGTGAGTAATAGCTGACCTTAACCAGACAGCATGTTTTTCTCAGGACTGAGATAGCTTGTTTGCTTCAGGTACCAAGACCTAGTCCCAACTACAATGTGATAAACCTTTAGAAGGTTCTTAGCACCAATATCTGATTCATCCTGTGTACATAAGGGCATGGTTTAGCTCCTGCTGTGTTTCCTCTCTTTTCTGTTTCCAGTCACTTCGTTGTTTAATCCATAACACTTTCAGCTGTGTTATGCCCTTCAATTTTTATTACTTCTTTAGAGTTCTTACACTAGAGAGACTATACAATACTTACACATGCAGGTCTGGTTTATTTTTAACTTATGAGTGTATGTTCAATCTACATCCATTTATATATGAAGTCTTCCAGCTTATCATTCTTTATAACTGAGTAATATTCCATTGTATAAAAATACCACATCTTTTTCAACCACTCTTGAAATGATGGGCATTTGGTTGTTTCCAAGATTTGGCTATTACAAATTGGGCTGCTATAAACATAGGTGCACAGATATCGCTATGGTATGATTTTTTCAGTTCTACTGGGAAAATTCCCAGTAGGGGGATAGCTGGATTGAATGGAATTTCCAGTTCTAATTTTTTCAGAATCCTCCACACCACTTTCCACAATGGTTGCACCAATCTGCTTTCCCACCAGCAGTGGAGAAGGGTTCCTCTTTCCCCAACTACATGCATTTGTTCAATTCCCTAGCTTCTGTTGCTCGCAACATAACCCCTGTTTATGGTTTTTTTTTTTTTTTTCATCAGAGATATATGTTCCACTGCAGTTGAAGATACTATATTTGGAGAAGACTTTAAAGGACCTTTTTATACTTGATGCCAGTCTACAGATTGTAGTTACCTGAATTCAGCAAAATATCCTAACATAGTCCATAATAGTAGTGAGTTATCAGCACAACTGGTAATTGTCAGAAGTTGTTAACTTGAGCCTTTTACAGCTCAGTATATTAGTATAGCTTTCCTTTGTATTCCTCTTACATTTTTCTGCTGGATGGTTAAGACCAAGTTAAAGGAAGACCTATATAACTAAAAATGTAACTTTTGCTATCTGACTAGGTCAATCAAATCCTCCCGGGACTTATCCTGTAAATACTTTATGTCTTTAAGCCTAAATCAAGTCAGAATTGTTCCCCAATTTTGAAGGGAAATTAATTTAACATTTGAGAACTGTATATTTTATATCTTCCTTTAAATTAAATAATATACAAGGACTCCTACTGTGAATGAAATAACCGGGTAAATATTGGAGGATCTGGGAGTCTACCATATGACTGGCGATTGAATCACACTCTCAAGATAATATTGAAATTAAAATTTAATACATAGGTGATTGCATTTGCTCTTAAGACTTAACTTCAAATTTTAGAGCATAAAATAATGCTAACTATAATGCTACTGTGTGGCCAACAACAGCAGGAGTAATTATTAGTAATAATGATATTTTAGTGCTTCTTTAATAAGTGACATACTTTGAAAAAACAAGGAGGTAGTTTTAATTAAATATTGTTTAATAGGTCACCTCACAGCTATGGGTAGAACTAGCAATTTACTACCTAGCGTGAGCATGAGGGATGTTTGGGCGTGTCCTGTGAGTTTCTTCTGAATGCATCTGTATATTACATTAATTGGAAAAGTTCCAGATGATTCCATTTGCTTATCTGGCAGGCAGTGCTGAATGCCTGAGAGGCACCCCTTTTGTTCTCCAAGGGGCCTTGCCCTCTCCATCAGACTGACCAGTCCAGGCTCCTCACATGGCCCCTGGGACAGCATTTCAAGAGATAAAAAGAGAAGTTTCAAGGCCCCTTCATGCTCAGCCACAATTTCTCCTGCAATTTCCATATTCCAAGCAAGTCCTCAGGGAAGCCCAGGTTAGAAAGAACAGAAAGATGAGGAGGCAAATGTGAGAAAGCTAGGGCTCCAAATGTCGATGCCTTAACATGAACACCAAAAAGAAGAGTGAAGATTTGAGCACAGATATTCAAGGAGACAAATGGTTTTGACTTTCCCATAATATCACATTATGTTTTCAGTTTAAGCACTTTCATCTACATAAGATTTAAATGTCTTGTATCACTGGTATGACAAACTGGTTGTGGGGGTTTAATTTATCAGTTAAGAATAGGGGCTCAGAGAAATGTGTGATGTTGCTATAGGCAAATCCATAAACTGGGAGTGTCAGGCAGAATATTGCTATTAATGTACACAAACATGTATATCGCCACCTGATGCCATATTCACCATTTGCATTATGTGGTTGACTGAGTCTTCTGCTCTGATACTGTGTGGATTCCATTTTCAGGACACCATAATCACTCACGAAGGCAGACTATAGATTGCTGTGGGCAGATAATGAGTCAGGCACGGATCTAGAAATGCCACTGTAGCTAGTCTGAGATGCCATTGTGAGGTCAAAGCATTTGAAAGTCTAAGACTTCTTTGTTCTCAGATTTATCCAGCCGTCTTTTTATTTTTTTTTTGCTCTATTATTATTATTATTATTATTATTATTATTATTATTATTATTATTATTGTGGTGATGGCAGCAGGGGTGGTGGTGGTGACATTATGTGCATGTCTCTCCAGCAAGTTTAAATAGTAAGGACTTGACGAATAGATTTTCAACTAATGGAAGGCACAGGAAAAACGTATGGATGTGAAGAAACCATGAGCATCTGAGGGTTGCATCTTTCCACCCTCTGCTTCCCCACTCCATCCTTGGAGACAGCTACACAGGGGGTATTACCTCAGCCTCTGCTGTGCCTGAGGAAGTACAACTCTAGGCCCTTGAGCTGCAGGGTCCTGGGAGCTCTTGGGTTCCCAGGGACAACAAGTGAGCTTTTGGGTTTCAGCCCATCCTGCAACAATTTCACCAGTTCTTGATTTAGTGCCCATAAGTGCTAAAAACTTATAGTGGATTTTAATTTCCTGATTTCATTCTGGAATAATATCAATGTGATGATGTAGCTCGGAAAAAGAGTAAAAACATACAGGTGTCACAATGTCACGTTTCAGCACCTAGATAATTGTCGGAGTTTTATAGTAGCATTTGGAAGTATCATATATGCTTATTGTTACACACACTGTTTTTGTTCTGTTCTGAGACAGCGTCTCGATGATTCTCTGACTCACCCGCGCTGGACTGGGACTTGTGATCCCCCTGCCTCAGTTTCCTAATGTAATGAGATTGCAAGCGCTCATCACCACACCCAGCTTCTCCTTCTGCTTCTTTAAAACCTGGTTTAAATGCCAACACTGAGAAAATTCTTACATTCTTTGATAAAACATTTCGACATGTACCCTGAGTTTTTATTTTTCTATTTTTATAACTAATTGAAGTAATAAAAAGGAAATAATAATTTTACTTTGTGTGTAAATATACAACCTCCATTGGGGTAATTTCCCCAGGGTTTGATTACATTCTGTGTCATAAGTCATAAATTAGTGTGTGTGAAGAAGAGAAGGAAAGAAAAGAAAAAGATGACAAGAGAAGAAAAGAGGAAGAGGAAGAGGAAGAGGAAGGGAAAGGGGTCAAAGGAGGAAAAGAAAGAACACAAGCGTCTTCTTTCAGAACCTCCCTTACCAAACTTACATAAATTAGAAATTCCTAGCATCATGAACAACACAACATGGCTTCTCCTTCTATTGAATATATATATATATATATATATATATATATATATATATATATATATGAGTTGGGGTGACAGAGATTGAACTACAATCCCCTGCATCTGCCTAAGCTTGTCTATGCAGGCACTTTAGACCACTGAGCTATCTTACCAGACCCCTGTAGAATATATTTTTTTTAATTTAAAAAATTGTATTTACTTAGAAGTATTCAGAATGACAACCAAAGTTGTCATTTTTTTTGCAATTACAAAGTAGTATTCCATTAACAGAAAAACAATTTTTCATGTAAGCTGCATCAGAGACAAAGATGAAAAACTACTATCTCCATATATAACTAATTTGTGCTGTGCACCAACAAGAACGTGCTTTAAATTTCCATGCCAACTTACAACCCCCATGCCCCCATGCTGTGCCACGCAATCACACCACTGCTTACCAGGCTAAAGGAAAACCAGGTGCAGCAAAAAGACAGTCATCACGGCTGAAGAAAGTAAGAAAATCAAGGAAGAAGAGGATGCAGAAAATGAGGATGAAGAGGAAGAAGATGGGGAGGAATGAAGAAATGGATAATAAATAAGTTAGTTCTAGTGCACCTTTTTTTTTTTTTTTTTTTTTTTTTTGGATACTTGACACATTACTGAATGTGTCTTTAGATATTCCAGTCCTGGTGGTATTTTCAATAACCTGTGGAATATATTGATATCAAGAAGCATCCTGCATTTCTGGTAACATCTGCCCTGATACGGTCACATTCTTTTATTCTCCCAGCAGGAGCCACATTCAAAATGCAGAGGCAACAGTTTCTATAGGTGAATCTTTCTCTGCATCTATTAGTGCCCTCCTCTTCCTGTTTCCTTTTCTTTTTTTGCCTGCTTGTTTTTCTCATGCTTTATAAAACATAATTTTAAGCCAGACGTGGTGGCGCACGCCTGTAATCCCAGCACTCGGGAGGCTGAGGCAGGAGGATTGGTGCGAGTTCGAGACCAGCCTGGGCTACAAAAGTGAGCTCAAGGCCAGCCTGAGCTGCATAATGAGACCCTGTCTCAAAAAGACAAAACAAAACAAAACAAAACAAAACAAAACAAAACAAAACAAAACAAAAACATAATTTTAAAGCCTGATGTTTGCAAGCAGATTCAGGGGCCTGTCCCCAAGGCATGCTAAGATGGCAATTGAGCCTGGGCACAGTGGCACACACGTGTAATCTCACCTCTTGGGGGGCTGTAATTACAGTGGATCACTACAAGTCTGATCTAATAGTGAGACCCTGGGAAGTCTGTTCCTGTGGATTCTTCCCTAAAATACAAACCATCAAACCAAAAACGGATGCTATTCTCGCTCTCTCTCTGCTTGTTTGTTTGTTCGTTTGTTTGTTTGGTTTGTTTTGTTTTTTGTGGGACTAGAGTTTGAACTCATAATGTTGTTCTTGACAGGCACGTAGCTGAGCCATGGAGCTATCTCCCCAGCCCCTCAGTATTCTCAATACTGTTTAGCATACTGAGAACCGGCCGCATAACTCACTTCTATGCAAATGAAATCAATCAACTCACAATCAGATTTGTTCCTAACATAATACCTTGAAAGCAAAAAGAGCCAGCCGGTAGCAGAACCCGCGGGTCCGCCGCGGGTAAGCTGCCTGCAGCCCTCTGCCCCGCCTCTGCTTTCCTGCGACTAACTTCCTGTTCCAGCCCAGACCCGAGTCCCAGCCGGTAGCAGAGCCCGCGCTTCCGCCCTGGGTAAGCTGCCTGCGCGCCTCTGCCCTGCCTCTGCGTTCCTGCGACCAACTTCCTGTCCCAGCCCCGACACTGAACCCATCAAACATCTTGTCTGGCAACCGATCTGGTCCACGAGCCTACCAGGACTACTCAGTCCCAAAGCTCCACCTCCACCTACAGACCACGTCTGCCGGGATTCACAGAAGCTAGCAGCCAGAGCTCAAACACAGAGTCAGAAACCTCTGTAGAGGAACCAACTTGCAGTCTCCAGACCAAACGCCCATAGACACAGCATAACGCGACCAAAGTGCAGAGGCCGCTTCCATACAAAATGATAACAACAAGGAGTAGGATGCAATCTCAGGACCCGTGCCCACCCAAACCAAATACAGAAGACACTATCATGGAAGAAAATAGGAACCATACAGATGAAGCCTCTGAATTGGTAGCATCTGAGGCAGACACACAAGTGCAGAAACTTATAGAGCAACTGAGATCAGAGATAACATTTGAAGTAAAAAAAGAAATACATGAAGTGGAAAATGGCTGGAGAAACGTATAGAGGACATTAGAGCAGAAATAATATCTAAAGTTGACAAAGACATGCCTAAATCAATAGCATCCCAAGTAGGGGAACAACTACACAAAAGTAGAAAGGAGAACAGAACAGAAATAATCTCTGTATTAGAAAGAGAAAGGATAACCATAATGACAGACTTCAATACTATTAAAGAAGCCACTGATAAAAAATTAGAAGAGAATAGAAAAATGATGGACTCCCTGACGGAGCAATATAGGAAAGACATAGATCACATGAAACACTTCCAAAGAGATATACAAGAAAATAAAAACCCAATCACAAGTTGGCAGAGCCGAATGAACGAAAATGAAGATAGAGTTTCCAACCTTGAAGACACAGTTGCAGCCAGTGAAAGAGAAAGAAAGGATCTTTTAAAAACAACCAGATTGCAGGAAAAAATAATTCATCATCTGCAAGACGATGCAGAAATGAACAACATAAGATTAATGGGAATCAATGAGAAAGAAGGAGTCAATACAAATGATATAAAAAGAATATGGGCAGAAGGAATAGCAGAAAACTTCCCAAATCTGAGAAAACAATCAGATATTCAGGTAACTGAAGCCTACAAAACCCCAAATAACATCAACCCAACTAAAAACACGCCAACACATATAATAGTCAAGATACCAGAAATCCAGCTGAAGAATATTATACTCAAAGCTGCTAGAGAAAAGAAACAGGTCACATTTAAAGGAAAACCCATCAGAATAACAGCGGATTTCTCTTCACAAACCATGAAGTCAAGAAGAGCATGGAGCAGAGTGCTTCAAGTCCTCCATGAAAACAATTTTCAGCCCAGACTATTGTACCCGGCAAAACTATTGTACCCTTCAAGTATGAGGGAGAAGTGAAATATTTCCATGACAAAGAACAACTAAAGAATTTCATGACATCAAAACCAGTGCTACATAATATTCTAACAAATATTTTTGAAAGAGACCAAAATGACCCGAATCCAACAAATGAGAACAGAAAGATCCCACCAAATAGAGTAACCAACTAAAAATAGGAGGAAAAATTGATAAACACTAGCGAATAAGAGTCATGTCAGCCATAAGTCAATACATTTCAATTATAACCATCAATATAAATGGGCTCATTTCTCCAATTAAAAGAAGTAGACTTGCAGAGTGGATAAGGAAACAGAGCCCAACAATATGCTGCATACAAGAAACACATTTAACCCATAAAGAAAATCATACGCTTACAGTTAAAGGTTGGAAAACAATACTACATGCTCCAGCACCGCAAAAAAAAGCAGGGGTAGCAATCGTCTTTGCAGACAGTCTAAACTTCAAGCCAAGACTAATCAAACGAAATAGAGAAAGCCACTACATACTGGTTAGGGGAAAAACTCAAGATGAAGAGGTAACACTCATAAATATGTATGCACCCAACATGGGAGCAGCAAGTTATATAAAACAAACCTTAATGGACCTGAAAAATCTCATATCCAATACTACAATCTCAACAGGAGATCTCAACACTCGCTTATCCGAAAAAGATAGATCAAGCAAACAAAAAATCAGCAAAGAAGTGGCAGAACTGAATCAGAACTTGAAACAATTAGACATAGTGAACATATACAGAGTGTTCCATCCAACCACCTCAAAATACACATTCTTCTCAGCTGCACATGGGGCATTTTCTAAAATAGATCATATATTAGTTCATAGATCATGCTTAAGTAGATACAAGAAAACAGAAATTATCCCATGCATATTATCTGACCACAGTGCAATCACATTGGAAATAAATGACAGATGAAACCATAGCAATTCCAGGACTACATGGAAACTAAACAGCACTCTTCTCAACAACCAATGGGTCACAGATGAAATTAAAGAAGAAATAAAACAGTATCTACAATTTAATGAAAATTCAAACACAACTTACCGGAATTTGTGGGATGCAATGAAAGCAGTTCTCAGAGGGAAATTCATCGCTCTAAACTGACACAATAAGAAAATAGAATGGGAACAAATAAACAATCTTACACAACACGTAAACCGACCAGAAGCAGAAGAACAAACAAAATCCAAAGCCCGAAGGTGGGAGGAAATTATAAAGATTAGAGAAAAAATCAATTCAATTGAGAAAAAGAAAGCAATACAAAGAATTAATGAATCCAAAAGCTGGTTCTTTGAAAGACTAAATAAGATTGATAAGCCCCTAGCTAACCTCATCAAAAAGAGGAAAGAAAGGACTCAAATTCAAGCAATAAGGAATGAAAAGGGTGAAATTACTACAGACCCAGCAGAGATACAGAGAATCATAAATAGTTACTTTGAGAATCTCTACTGTCACAGAATTGAAGCCACAGATGAAATGGACAGATTCCTAGAAAAGTACAAATTATCAAAACTGAATCAAGAAGATATTAAAATTCTTAACAACCCAATAACAGCTAATGAAATACAAAATGTAATAGAAAGCCTACCGACAAAGAAAAGTCCGGGACCCGATGGATTCACCGCTGAATTCCACAAGAAATTTAGAGAAGAAATAACTGCAATAACCCTCAAACTCCTCAATGAGATGGAAAAAGAAGCAATCCTTCCAAAATCATTCCTAGAGGCAAGTATCACACTGATACCAAAACCAGAAAGAGATGTAACTAAAATAGAAAACTACAGGCCAATCTCTCTCATGAACATTGATGCAAAAATTCTCAATAAAATCCTAGCCATTAGAATACAACAACAAATCATCAACAAGATTATACATTACGACCAGGTAGGATTCATCCCAGGGATGCAAAGATGGTTCAATATATGCAAATCTGTAAATGCAATACACTATATCAACAGAACCAATACCAAAAATCACATGATCATCTCAATGGACGCCAAAAAGGCCTTTGACAAAGTGCAACACTCATTCATGTTCAAAGTCCTACAGAAAATTGGAATGGAGAGCCTGATAAAGCTATCTACAACAATCCAATAGCTACAATAATTCTAAATGGGGAAAAATTGAAGTCTTTTCTCTCCAATCTGGTGCAAGACAAGGATTCCCCCTATCGCCATTTCTATTCAATATAGTTCTGGAGTCACTAGCTACAGCCATTAGAAAAGAAAGAGAAATAAAAGGAATAAGAATAGGTAAAGAAGAAGTAAAACTTTCACTATTTGCAGATGACATGATAATCTACTTAGAAGAACCGAAGAACTCCACCAAAAAGCTACTGGAATTAATTCACAAATTCAGTAACATAGCAGGTTACAAAGTCAACACACAAAAGTCAGTGGCATTCCTCTACATAGAAAACAAACACACTGAGAGACAAATTAGAGAAACAGTATGATAGCACCAAAGAAAATGAAATACTTAGGAATCAACCTAATTAAGGAAGTAAAAGACCTTCTCAATGAAAACCATAGTACTCTGAAAAAAGAGAACTTAGAAGATCTCAGGAAATGGAAAGATATTCCCTGCTCCTGGACAGGAAGAACCAACATTTTGAAGATGGCCATACTCCCTAAATTGTTGTAGAGATTTAATGCAATTCCTATCCAAATACCACCGACATACCTCACAGAGCTGGAAAAGTCATTCCAAAAATTTATTTGGAACCAAAAAAGACCCAGAATTGCAAAGACAATTCTCAGCAATAAAGGTAAGGCAGGAAGCATTACAATTCTTGACCTAAAGTTATACTACAAAGCTACAGTAATAAAATCAGCATGGTATTGGCAAAAGAATAGGCCTGAAGATCAATGGAATAGACTAGAGGATGCAGAAGCAAATACAAACAAACTCAGCCACCTTATTTTTGACAAAGGGGCCAAACATGTGTACTGGAAGAAAGACAGCCTCTTTAACAAATGGTGCTGGAAAAATTGGCTCTCTACATGCCGAAAACTAAAACTTGACCCTAGTCTATCACCATGCATGAAAATAAAGTTGAAATGGATTAAAGATCCAAATATTAAAAGTGAAACATTAAATCTCCTGGAAGAGAAAGTGGGAGGAACTCTTGAAGACATCGGAGTAGGCAAAGAGTTCATGGGCGGAAATCAAATTGCACGTTTAACACTTGAAAGCATCAACAATTGGGACCTCCTCTGGCTAAGAAGTTTCTGCATGTCTAAAGAAATCACTAACAAAGTGAAAAGACAATACACAAATTTCAAAAAGATTTTAACTAACAAGTACTCAGACAAAGGTCTTCTATCTAGAATCTACAAAGAACTAAAAACCATTAGGGTCCCAAAATTCAAAGACCCAATCCAGAAATGGGCATCTGAGATGAACACTCACTTCTCAGAGAAAGAAATACAGCAAACCTACAAATACATGAAGAAATGCTCCGCATCGCTAGCTATTCGTGAAATGCAAATCAAAACAACACTTAGATACCACCCCACCCCAGTAAGGATAGCTATGATAAAGAAATCAACCAGCAAGAAATGCTGGAGAGGCTGTGCGGAAAAAGGAACCCTTCTCCACTGGTGGTGGGAATGTAGATTGATGCAACCATTATGGAAAGCAGTGTGGAGGATCCTTACAAAACTAGAATTGGAAGTTCCGTTCAATCCAGCTATCCCCCTACTGGGAATTTTCCCAGAAGAACTGAAAACTTCATACCATAGTGATATCTGTGCACCTATGTTTATAGCAGCCCAATTGGTAATAGCCAAATCTTAGAAAGAACCAAAATGTCCATCATTTGAAGAATGGTTAAAAAAAAGTGGTATTTTTATACAATGGAATATTACTCATCCATAAAGAATGATAAGTTTGAAGACTTCATATATAAATGGATGTATATTGAACATATACTCATTAGTGAAATAAACCAGACCTATATATGTAAATATCGTATAGTCTCCCTAATATAAGAACTTTAAAGAAGAAAACAAGAACTTAAGGGCATAACACAGCTGAATGTGTTATGGACTAAACAACGAAGCG
>PVJA010016854.1:0-42609 GCA_004027025.1 Myocastor coypus
AGGGACCACGGTTTGATCCCTGGCACCACGTGCTGTGCCAGCCCCGCCCCCAGGGCAGGCTGAGCCGGGCTGTAAAAAGAAAGTAAACAATTTCCATTGAAAGGCATTTATTGCATTACAGATATGTTCGTGAAAATTTGGAAACAATCTTCATAAAGAGAGACACTAAGATGATTTTTACATACTATAATAGTCATTAAAACCATGTTTTAAAAATACTTGATGCTGGCTGGGGAGATAGCTCCGAGGCACAAGTGCCTGCTGGGCAAGTGCAAGGTCGTGAGTTCGAACCCTGGTCCAAAAAAAAAAAAAAAAAAAATACTTGATGCTTAGAGAAATGGTCATATTACAGTGACTAAAACTGTTGCAAATTATTTCAAATAGAGTAAGCTCTGATTTAAAAACAAACCTATGAAAATACACTATAAGGAACTGTTAAACATTTCTCCTGATGTTAAGCTGGGTGAAGTGGTTCCTGCCTATAATCTAGTTCCAGGGAAGCTAAGGCAGGAGGACTGCAAGTTCAAGTCTAGTCTGGACAACTTAGTGTGAGCTCAGAAAGGCAGGGTTGATTTATTTATAATAGCCATTCTTTCTGGGGTCAGATGGTATCTTAATGTTGTTTTAACTGGTATTTTTCCAATGGCCAGTGCTGTGGAACAATTTTCATGTATTTGTTTGCCATTTGTATTTCTTCCTCTGAGAAGTATGTATTCACCTCAGATGTCCTTTTTTGGATTGGGTCTTTGAATATAAGGGTCCTAATTTTTTTAGTTCTTTGTATAGTCTAGATAAAAGACCTTTGAGTGATTGTTGGTTAAGATTTTTTTCCCCAATTTGTGGGTTATCTTTTCACTCTGTTGGTGATTTTTTTGATATACAGAAACTTCTCAATAAGATGTGATCTCAGTTGTTGATTCTTTGAAGTATTTCCCATGCAGTTTGGTTTTTGTTCATGAGCTCTCTGCCAGCCCCTAGATCTTCAGGATTTTCACCTACTGTCTCTTCCAAGAGATTTCCGTTTTAATGTTTATATATTTAATCCATTTTTATTTTAGTGCATGGCAGTAGACCTGGGTCTAGTTTTAGTTTTGAGCATGTGCAGAGCTAATTTTTCCAGCACCATTTGTTAATGACATGTTCTTTCTTCCACTGGACCTTTGGCTGCTTTGTGAAAGATGTGTCTTCATCTTGTAATTTGTTCCATTGATCCTTAGGTCTGTTTTTTTATTTGCTTGGTTGGTTGGCTGGTTTTTTGTTTTGTTCTGTTTTGTTTTGTTTTTGCCAGTGCTATGCTGATTTTATCACAGTAGCTTTGCAATATAATTTCAAGTCAGGGATTGTAATGCTTCCTGCCTTGTCTTTGTTGCCCAGGATTGCCTTTGCTATTCTAGGTTTTTTCTGCTTCCAAATAAATTTTAGGAATGTTTTCTTTAGATCTGTGAGGCATGTTGATGGTATTTTGATAAGGATTGCATTAAATCTATATAACAATTTTGGGAGGATGGCCATTTTCACAATGTTGGTTCTTCCTATCTAGGAGTAAGGAATATCTTTTCATTTATTAAAATCCTCTAATTTCTCTCTCAGTGAGTTTGTAACCTGTGTAGAGGAATGCTATTGATTTTTGGGTGTTGATTTTTTTGTATCCTGCTATGCTACTGAGTTTGTGTATTAATTCTAGGGGCTTCTTGGTGGAGTATATGGGTCTTCCAAGTAGAGAATCATGTCATCTGTGAATAATGATAAATTAACTTCTTTACCTATTCTTATTGCTTCTATTTCTCTTATCTAATGACTCTAATGATTCCAGAACTATATTGAAATGGGAGTAGTGATAGACATCCTTGTCTTGTACCTGATTTGAGAGTAAAAGCCTTCAGTTTTTCTCCATTTAGAATTATGTTAGCTGTTGGTTTGTCATAGACAGCTTTCATCAAAATTTTTTTAAACCCTGAGTCTATAGATAGCTTAGTGGTAATAATTCTTGCTTAGCGTGTATGATGCCCTTGATTCAGTCTGCAATACTGCAAAAAAGAAAAATTAAAAACTTTGAAAAGCCCAGCTTCATTGAAATGTAAGCTGCCTCTGTCCTTTTCATATGCTTTTCAAATAAGTTAAAGTCATTAATAAGGGAAGTTTGTCATACAATGAAATGCACAAATCTTGAGCATACTTTTCTGATGAAACTATTTTTGATCACGATTTAAGTTTTGTTCTATTATATATGTTAATGAAAAGAAGTGTGTTGTAAGGGGAGAGAAATTATTCTCACAGGACACTGTAAGTTATGTTATTTATGAAAGTATCTTTATTAGTCAGATTTAAATTAAATCACTGAAAAGGGCAAAGATAGGACATGGACAAATGAAAAGAATTATAAAAAGATATATATGCATGTATTGTTTTGGCTTATTTGTTTGTTTGTTGTTTGTTTGCTAAAATTCACAAGTGATTGGTCAGGGACATTTGTTATGTGTCCCAACATATATACTGTGGTTTCTACCTTTGAAGACAAGGAATGGAAAAGAGATGTTATTTCTCTTCTGTACTATTCTCACTAAAAATTCTTTCTTTTCTCATGTAGAGAACTTCATGTTGTCCTGAGGTGTATCTGATATCTTGTTAAAAATTGATAGGTGAGTGGATGCAAATTAGTGACTATTCTTAGCAATCAGAAAATACTTCCAAGCCAGTGACTAGGAGATAATATCTATTATCCACCTTGTAGCACTATTCTCTCCAATAGCCTCTAAGCAAGTCTTAGTTTCAGGGAAGGTTAGCAAGGGGCTTTTTCATTCTTGGGTATACATGATCGGCTTAGGTTTCTTTGTGTTTAGATCAGTGGGCAAGTGAGCACAGCAACGCATGTTATCTGAGCATGTTCACCAACACAGCTCTTCTGCCGGTCCCTACGTCACTTGCAGATTTCTCAGAACAGTTACAGTATAAAGTATGTCTGATTGCACAAGGTTCCCAGTAGCCTTTAGTGTTTATCTGTGAGCTCTTTGTTCTCTGCTCTAGATTCACCTGTTTCCGTGGTTCACTCAGCACTTAGCAATATCCAAGGGAATAGTCTCCTAGAGGCCCTTGAAATGAACGTCTAGTAGTTACTTCTGCAGAAGACAGTTGAGGAGAGAGCGCTTTCTTGCTATTATCACGGCCCTTTCTTATGTAGAGAACTTCATGTTATCTGAGCATGTTCACCAACACGGCTCTTCTGCCGGTCCCTACGTCACTTGCAGATTTCTCAGAACAGTTACAATCCAAGGCAGTCGTTCTCAACCTTTCTAATGCTGTGACCCCACAATACAGTTTCTCATGTTGCAGTGACCCCAAACCAAAAAATAATCTTGGTGGCTACTTCAAAACTTTAATTTTGCTACGGTTATGATTCAGAATGTAAATGTCTGATATGCATTATGTATTTTCCAATGGCTTTAGGTGACCCCTGTGTTTTGGTCATTCAGCGCCTGCTGGGGTCATGACCCACAGGTTGAGAACTGCTGATCTAAAGCCTGCTATGGTGAGATCTGCTGTTTGTCTAAGGTTACAATCAAAGATAGAAAAATAAAGAAAGAGATAAGACACATTGACCTATTGTGAATGTTATGAGTTGCTTATTTTTGATATGCGGACAAAGCCAGAGCTGTAAAAGGTGCTTTGCCTCTAAAAACTTGTGCCTGCCATTCGTATGGGCATTGCAGCCCACCAGCATGCCTTTCCTACCATAAAACAAGCAGGACACTGAGCAAATGTCAATATAGACCTCATGAGACTTGTCCCTTTTTGTTCAGAGCAGTCCTGCAGGGCAGGGCCAAGCCAGAATCAGCAGTAGGTCCATTGTGATTACTGATGGAATGGTCCACACAGAAGCCCAGCCTTGAGTGACAGTAACAATGGGTCTGCAGCTGTGACTTCAGCCCAAAAGTAGCATTGGGAATCTGTCATGAGGTAACCAGGAGCCTACCCCATCTGGAAGTAGGGGCAAACATCAGGAAACACAGGGAGTGGTTACTGGGATGCAGTCCAAGCGAACATGCAGTGCCAGAGCACTCCAGAGAGGAGGAGCAGGCATGAGTGAGGTGTACAGGAACACCCCAGGCAGAAGGGGCACCTTTAGCCTCCCAGCAGCCGTCTGGCAGGAATCGTGAGCAGTGTGGGTGGCCCAGCAGCTGAATAGGGCCAGGGGTGTGACCCAAGCACAGGGTGGAGCCATGAAGAAAGGCGCCCCACTAGACCAGAGCTTGTAAGATGCATCATCTCCAGGAAGATGGGTGGTGACATCATCCTTAAAAAGCTAAATGGATGGTTCCATCCTTGGAGATTTTTCTTCAAAAGTTATAATTATTGGGGCAAGAAAAACTGTTTTGAACTTGGTTTTTAAATCTTACTTCATTTTCCTGGGGTTTAGTTCAGTTTGCTTCCAGCATGGTCCAAATACCTACTTCAAAGCAAACATTCTAACAAGAACTTGTTAAAAGGAAGGGAAACCAGGTCCTGTGGCTTCTTGTACACCAGCAATGGAGGCACTCACAGAACCACGTTTGTGAGTTGAGTGTAAATGAATCCGAAACCTACAAATTAGATTTCCCTTGAAATACACATGGGTTTAAAATTTTAACGGGAAAAGAACTTGGCAAATCAAGTCTGACCATATTCAGCAAAACCTCACTAATTTGCACTAATGACCAAGAGACCTATTGAGAATTAGCTGAATTTTTGTGAGTGTGTTACCATGAGAAAAAATGCCAAAATGGGTGGGGAGGTAGGGGTTCGGAGGGGAGGAGGAAGAAAATCAAAGTTCAGCATCAAACAAACATACTTTATGGTACAATGAAGAATGTACTTGAACGGTTACTGGAATGAAACTCAATAGCTTAATGAATGCCTTGCTGCGTGCTGCCCGCTGGGGAACCAGCAGTGTCATGGAGTGCTTGCTAGGCCTGCAGCTCCTATACTCAGGCAGAGGCCTCTGCTCCAGTGAAAGCTGCGAGCATCTGGCATCTCTAGGATGTGAGCCTGTGTGGTTCTGCTGTGTGCTGTGCATGTGTGTGTTGTAATCGTAAATCAGAATTGGGAGTGGGATTGCTTATTACTGCTTTAAAGATTAGCAAAAATATGCTAGAAAGAGATAGTAAAGGAGGTTGGAACCAACAAGCTGAATTTCCCTAGGGCATAGCAAACTGTACCTACAGCTGAAAATGTCTATCATGAAACATCAGAATTGAAGATTGACTGGTGGCAGCTCACTGTTAGTGGAATTGTTAAAAGTAGCATCTTTCATATCTAAAGAATTATTTGAAGGTTGATTCATGGCTCATATCTGTCATCATAGTAATTGTTTTTCATTTGAGAAAGAAAATATTATTTAACACATGTAGTTAAGACAGCAGTATCGCCCTCCCTTCCCGGTACCTGAGAACATTTGTGGCCCCCAGATACTGTGTGACTGCCGCCCCTCTGAGGAATAGCCTGGAGAATATTCAAGTCCATCCATACCTTCAGCTCTCTCTTGGACTCCCTTTGCATTGAGCCAACATTTTACCAGCTGGTGACTCAGAACTTCCATGCCCATAGCATGGGAGCTGTGGGGAATAATGAATATATATAGCCAGAGCTCTCTAGAATCAAAGCAGGTACAAATGATTTCAGGTTTAAGACCAGAAAAGACATATACTAGAACCTTCTGTTCTTACCTTTTAATCTTCCTTTCCTAGTTAAGTAACAACATGATTCAGGCCATTTATACCATCTTAAGTCATGTTATGGGCAAGTCAGGACACGTGTGAGCCCCATTTATCAGCCTGCCTAGCACCTTACAGAAGTTGTCTATTCCCTGTAGATCCCATTTTGCCCTGTGACTGAGGCTAATCCTTTACCTTGCAAGTGGTGGGGAGTAAGGAGATAGAGAAAGATTGACTGATTCTGTAAGAACACTGAACAGAAAGAACATTTCTCTAGGAAAGATGAATTCAAGGCTAACATAGGCTAAGGTATTTTCTTTTTCACCTAAACATTGCTGTGGGTTTGCTTCCTTTGTTCTTGCACAGACCTTGCACAAAGAAAGGACTTGCCCCTCCTTGACAGCCTCTCTACTTTGCCTCCCACTGCCTCCCCTGCTGCTCCTCTTCCACAGCTAATCTAGGTTCCCCAGTGCTATGGTTCTACCCTTTTTTTTTTTTTTTTGTCTTTTTGAGACAGAGTCTCGCTATGCAGCGCAGGCTGGCCTTGACCTCACTTTTGTAGCCCAGGCTGGTCTCAAACTCACACTGATCCTCCTGCCTCAGCCTCCCAAGTGTTGGGATTACAGGCGTGCACCACCATGCCCAGCCCTTGGTTCTACCCTTTGACTTGGCCTCTGCGTGGTCTTCTCTCTAACCACCCTTGTCTTGGGGTGGCTGTGAATATGGTTTCTGATCAGATGTCCCCTTCCCAGGCAGGCCTTGCTGACCTCTCCATGAGTCAGTCATGCTGTTCTTCTGTAAGACTCCTGTGTACTCTTCCTTGCCTGTCTCCTGCACCAACACCAGCACCAGCATACCAGCCCAAACTGGTATCTGCTCTGTATGCTGTTTGCAGCATGGATTTGTCAGCTTTTTTCACATATAGGTTCCCAGTACCTGTCAATGCAAATACTCAGTAAAAGTAAGATGATGATGATGATGATGATGATGATGATGATGATGATGATGATGATGATGATGATGATGATGATGATGGTGATGATGGTGATGAAGAAGAAGAAGAAGAAGAAGAAGGAAGAAGAAGAAAGGAGGAGGAGGAGGAGGAGGGGGGGGGAGGAGGAGGCAAAGAAGAAGGCAGCGGCTGTATATATTGTACACATTGACCCTTTCTCGGCCTGATTTTTAGTTCCTAATAATGTTTCAGTTCCTTCTTTGAGGTGACTTGTTACAGCTTCTGAATGGCATGTTGTTGTCTAGCTTCATCTTCCTTCTGCCTCAGGACAAACACCATACTACACAGCCAGCCTTACTGGGAGTCCTTTTGAAACACAAGTTAGAATTAAGATGTTCACAGAAGCCTTGCAAGAGATAAGCTCTGCACAGTCAAGACTTTTTCAGAATTTTGAGTACTAATATTTCAACTAATATGCTCCATGCTGGAGACAAATTTGTAGAAGGATTAAACCTTGGCTGGATTCTGAAGGATGCAGAGAGATTAGCCAGGCTAAGGATAGACTGGGGGTTGGCTGCACAGGGGGTGGCAAGGTGTGGACACCTGCTTTTCCCAGGTTGTGCGGAGCCTGGAGTACAGTGGCTACACAGGGCTTTAGGCTAGAAAGTGAGCATCACCAAAGGAACATTTCAACTTCCCAGTAGTTTTGAAGGTGCCATGTAACTTAGTCTTCAAATAAGAACTTACATACTTGCCAGATAGCAAAATCTGGTCAGCATAGAACCACTCATCACAGCTGGGGTGGGAAGCAAGAGTGTCTGAGCACATCACCTTCAAGTTCAATATTTTTAAGATTTCTTTTTTTAAATATTGAAAACTTTCAGTCACTATTAAGAAATACAGAAGGTAAATACAGCCCCAAAAATAATCATATAGCATTAATTTTTTTCTATAATGTGCAGTTACTCTGATAGCCCTTCACAGGCTTAGTTGACAGCAAGGAAGGAGGGACTACTATCACTAGAAGAGAAAGTCTTTCACTCTTACTACACAGGTATGAGTGATGAGGTCTAAAACACACACAAAAAAAAATACTCTCAGAAAGTTGGGGGATCTCCATGAATTCATGGCAGAGCTTAGAATCGAACTAGATCTCTCTATTTACAACATAACACTGTTAACACTATCTTTGTGAGAAAAAAAAAAAAATTGCTTTTTTTGTATAGGAATTTCTCACGCTTAGTTCACAGAATTAAGAGATGAGATGAAGATCAAAGTACTGGCCATTGGGGGCCCGGCAGGATGGCTCAGTGGTCTAAAGCACCTGCTTAGGAAAGCTTGGGCAGCTGCAGGGACCTCGGTTCAATCCCCAGCACCACGTGCTGTGCCAGCCCTGCCCTCAGGGCAGGCTGAGCCAGCCATAAAAATAAATAAATAAACAAAAGTTCTGAAACAAGAAAATAAAATAAAATTCTTTAAAAAAAAAAAAAAGTGCTGGCCATATTTTACATTGTACACAGGTTTTATTAATCTTTCATATGCAGGGTTTTTTTAAAAATCAGAATCTTTTAGAATCAAGTCTTACATCGTTCCCTTTGCCTTTTTCATGTGGTTGTGCATGCACTGAGTTAGGGTCTCTCAATTTGTATTTTTAGAAATGAGATACAGGGAATTTTGTTTTACAGTATCTTGCTCATGGAATCTGCTCCCATTGAGTTCTGATAAGGTCTGGGATGCTAAGCATGTCTGTGTGTGTTAGGCTGAACACTGTACTAATGGCAAAAGCTCTGGTTCTGCTCTCAGGCCAGCTGTTACCTAGAGGAATAACATTTGGAAAAGCCACTCAGGCTCAGCCATACAGTGAAAGGGTGATCTAAATTACCTCAGGCTGGTTCCAGCTTCTACAATCTGCAATTCTAACTATAGCATATGGATGTTTTATCTGTGAAAGTTGTGGAATTTTATGGACTTGTCTAAGTTTCTGTTTTTGGTGCTCCTAACATCTCAGGATTGCTGGGTACACAAAGTGATTAATTATTGCAGTCTGCAAAGAGTTCTAGAAGTAGGCAGTGACTCATCAGGGCAGAGGATGCATGATAACAAAATGTGCTTTGTATCTGTTTCCAGACTGGGGATTTGAAATGGCTTCATTGAAGTCACATGTTCCTCATTGTATTAGTGGATAGCTCAACCTTGAACTTACTCAGCAGATAGTAGGACGCTTAGCTCTGCTTGCATCATGGTGTCACAGAGGATGCAGAACACTAGGAGGCTTCTCAGTCCTCTTCTGAGTTCCCCATCCAGCCTTTGACCGCCACCCTCCTCCTCCTGCTGCTGCAAATAGCCCTCCTTGTGCTATGTAGGATCCTTCACATCAAATCTTATTACTTTAAGAGTGAGTGTGATATAACAGACAATGACATTATTATATTGTAAGGACAAGAAATAGGAGCTAAGTTATAAAGCAGAACATTTTTATTTACACAGCAGTGTTTTAATAACCAGCAGAATTTGGAAGAGAACTAGAAAAATAGTTAAAAGATAAATGGACTTATGTTTCAATGTTATGATTTTTCACATACACTAAGGTTCATTTTTACTGTTTTAAGTGCTTGAATTTCGGACAGGACCCTAGGAGAGTTGTTGGCATCCTTCGGTCAACACGTTTGTCAGGGCGTTTTCCTGTTTCAATGTCCTTCTGTGCTTCTGTTGAGCAGTAACCTCATTAGCACCACACTCTGTGCAGCACAGTGTGATAGCTACACTACAAAGGGGTTCTGTGTTCCATTTGCCAGGATATAACACTCTTAGGACAGGGAGAAAAAAAAAACCTTGCTGTGAAGGAGAAGCTTAGACGTTATTTACTCTAAATATTGGAGCTTTCCATTTGAAAGTTTACAGAGGCTGAAGAATTGTTGAATTTGGAGATTTGAAAATAAAAATCTCCAGCAAACTAAAAATGTTCCCACCTTCAAAACAAGTTCTGTTCCCATCTGTGAGCATTTGCTTTACATTGCTTTGGATTAGCCTATAAGTTACTTTCATTACAAATACCTTACCATGAAGAGACACAGTAGCAACCTCTTCTAGAGGGAAACAGACCAAATTTTCTGGTCCTTCTGGGGTAGAGACTGTCAGTACTGAGTGAGGTGGACTCTCTGTGCTGTACCTCTTCCTGTCACACTGTTGCATAAGGCTGATTCAGGTTAGCAAGGTGCAGACTCAGAGGCTCAATCCAAACTAGCCTTAGCAGGATCCCAGAAATGCTGGGTAGTGCCACATTTAAATCATTTTCACTTCTAAATGCTTTTTTTCTTTTACCTTTGGTTTTATGTCATCCTGTATGACTTACAGTTATGGAAAAACACACTATTTGCAATTTCGTCTCTTTTGAAGCAGTAACTGGTCTACACAAGCAAAATAATCTATTACAGCTCATTGAAGATGGTGTTGTCTCAGACAGCCACACAGCCCAGGTTCTGCTAACATTAAAAAATATATATATATATATATATATATATATATATATATGTGGTAGAAGTCTCAGGTTACTTCAAGCATGAGCATAGGAAGGAGTTTGTTTTGTTTTGCTTTGCTTTGTTTTGCTTTGTTTTGTTTTTTTTCTGGTTGTAGATAAATAGCTAAAGATCAGCTCCATCCTCAATAAGAAATGCCCATATGTGCACAGTCAAGACCAGAGAACTGTCAGGTTATGTATAGGTCACCCTAATGATTAGTGTGGGCTGTTATCCATCAGTGGTTACTCTTTAGCTCACCTACATTAGACACATCATTGTCAAAACAAAGCAACTCAAAAAGACTCAGAATGTTCCCTGTGTTCTATTTGTTCATCTGTAAAATGGGGTGCTGATGGCACCTGCCTTTAGACTGTGTTAGTAAAGACTAATCAGGAAAGGTGTGGGCAAAGGGTGGCTTCATGGTCCCTTCAAGGGCTCCCAAAAATGAGCATATACAGAGCTGGACAACACGAAGCAGATGCTTAAAGCTTAGATATCCTCATCCTTGGAGAGAGGGTAGGGAGTGGCTGTAGCAATTTTATGTGGAATCTGCGCAATTTTTAGGAGAAGTGAATGAGCCCAGTGAATAGCATTCTGGGACATGTTCCCCTCGGCTGGAAGGGGGGCCACATGATCTCCAACACTTCGCTTCACAGGCCAGACAAAGACTGGGCATAGTGACATTGTCTTGACTCTTCTCTGGTGATTCATCTCTCTCCTGCTTACTAGGGGAGAGTCATCAGAGGGGGAAGTTAAGGTGTTGCATTTTACTGAGAGTCATTCCCAGTGTTGTGTGAGGGTACTTCAGAGGGAGCCCCCCACCCTAAGCTAAAGAAGACATATGGGAAGCTGCCAGACCCGGACTCTTGAGTGGCAAAATTCTGAAAGGTAAACTGAGGTAGAAACAAAATACAGACAATGAAAAGGAAAAGGCAAAATTACCAATCACTATCCAGTTGAAAATCAGAATTTAAAAAAAAAAAAAAAATCAGAATTTTTAATAAGGAATATGTTTCCTAAAATGGCTGCTTACTAATTTGAGTTAATTTATTATATAAAAAGTTAATTGGGGCCAGGAAGATAGCTCAGTGGTCTCAGCATGTGCCTGGGAAGCACAAGGACCCAGGTTCGATCCCTGGCACTGCATGCCATGCCAGCCCCACTCTGAGCTGGCCACTGAAAACAAGTGTGGTGGCACAATCCTGTAATCCCAGCACTGGGGAGGCTGAGAAAGGAGGATCACAGCAAGTCTGCACTGTGTAGCGAGACCCTGTACCAAATAAATAAAGATTAAAAGCAACAATAAAAAAATTAACTGAATTGAAATGCCTATCCTCCCATATAACATACCTAATTCTGTACTCATGAATGTTAACATCCCTGTGATTTCTTTACTACACATTTTACTCCCATTTATGAGTTCCATGTTAAACTGTTAACAGAATCATCACCTTAGCCTTAAATTAGCATAGCACATCACTAGGAAAAGCAATGTTCTACATTTAATTGCTATGTTTTAAGGTTGCATAATGTTGTCATGCCCCACATTTGTGTTGGATGTTCCCATGTTTAATTTATAAGGAGTCTGTTTAATTTACAGCGACCTTCTGGACTACTTCCTGTGTTCATTAGTTCCCTCAAAGTCCAACTGTGGGCTATTCCTTCAATAGCTGTGGCTATCATTTGAAATATAGGGGAACTGAAATGATACAGGCTAAGAAGACAAATGTTTGAGAATTAGAAAAAAATCACAGAATGAAATGTGAACCCACATTTTAGGGAACTTTCACCGTATGTCAGTAATGTATGACAGACTTACATTGCAAATACTTAAAGCTATTTATTTTCATTTTTTGGCTGTATTTTGTAGCATTGAAAAAACCATGTCTAATGATCTTGAGTATTTTTAATGGGAAAAGAAATTATATTTTACATAATGGTTTGCATGTGTGAGTTCCTCCTACAGAAGCACTGTAGCAATTAGGGTTCGTCTCTCAGAGAAAAGACTATCTGTCCTGCAGCTGTAGTAGCCCTGGTGAGACGCCAGAACTGTGAGCAGATGCCTTCCCCTGCTCATTCTCTCTCCTGAGCAAGAGATAACTGAGTACAAACAGCTTTTTTCCTTCCTCATTCAGCAAACCATGGAGAAAGATCTTGGCTTCTTGACATTAATAACTTTGCTTCAACTTTACTTGGAATTATTTGGGCAGCTTTTCAATATTAGAAAAGGTATAGTAAAAGAGGACCAAACTTCCTGTTTCACTTGTAAAGTAGCAGATTCAGCAAAGACACACTATCTTCTGGGAATAGTTATATTCCCCCCTGGAGGCAGGAGATTGTAGAATATTACTTCCTTGCACAATTTTCATTGAAACTATTAAAAGACAGTTAGTTTACAGAGGCATAGTAGCAGACATGACAAAGCTTTCCAGTCTTGTTATTAAATGTGAATAGTGGTAGGGTAAACATTTAGTGGTATTTTAAGCTGCCAAAAATGACCCCAGCTGGGGGGTGGAGCGGGTGACTGGAAGTCTGTCCTTGAGGAAAACAAAAACCATGTGAGCAGATTTGTAGTGTGTATGTGTGAGATGTGTGGATGTGTCTGCTGTGTGGCCACAGGACACACATCTGCTCGCAAAATTATGCATACACCACCCATCACAGAGGCCTTCGCTATGTATGAACTCTTGGGCCTCTGTACTATTTGAGAAACCCAGAATGACTGATATAAAGCACATTTCAGGCCAATACCTGTGGCTACCAAGAAGTAACAGAAACCATTCTTCAAATGTTTTAAGACAACAAACTGACAGTTCTTTGTTCATCTGTGTTCATTCTAAAGTATACTGAGACAGGTTTTTCCCACCTCAAATCTGTTAGTGTAGGCCCTGCAGCTTGGAATGCACACTGCCGCTTGAGTGGGAGCATCAGGCTAGGACAGGGGCCTTATGGCCTTGTCACTCATGAGAAGGGGCACTGTAGGTGCTAGGAATGTGACCTGGCTAGACTAAGGGCAACTGTGCAGGTCCCTGTGCTGAAAAAAGCTTGAAACTTGTAGGCAGGGGCCTCAGAACTGTTCACTCTTCAAGGCTTGCACAGCTGAATGGCAGGGAATGAACTCTCTGGTGACTTCATGCTAACCTGAACTCATAGACATCTTTTTTGTGGTTGTTCCTCTTGATTTTTATCTCTTAGATTAGGAAAACTAGAAAAATTTTGTGGAACGAAGGCTTCATAAGATAGAACTTCATGGTCTCCAACTTTTGTTAGAAAATCTTAAGTTTAAAAGAATAACTTTGCATTTTTGCTCTTGTGTTTGGGTCACATGCAGAGATTAAGACCAAAAGGAGCTCATGGATGTGACCTTGAATGGAGCTGGATCTGTAAGAGGTGAAAAGCAAGCAAGACGAGTGTGGGGGGCTCAATAGGAGGTTGTTCCACCCCAAAACAGTGCCCAGTGGATGAACAGAAGGCCTTGCAGTACACAACCTTCAGTATTGCTTTATTCTAGCTGACTACTGCTTTCAAAAGCAGGTGGTAGAGATTTGGATCACTGCAAAGGCTACCAGTGCCCTGCAGGTCCACAAACTAGCCCTGAGATTGGGTGGGGATGGGGAGCCAAGAATCCATAGAAACATGATGGTGTGTTTTGTTTTGGTAAAGTTGATTTGGGAAAACTAATTGTTTTTTTTAAAAAATTTTTTAAAAAATCATTGCTGCATTCATTTTTTTATTCTTTTTTAGGGAAACAGAGTTTCATACTTGCTATGTGCATGACACACTCAGAGCACCTGCTCACTGTTTAAGTAACCTAGTGCTGGACCAATGGTGCTTTATTTTAGAGCAGAGTCCCAGGAAAAGTAAGCTATGCAAATTATTTATTACCGATGGAGAGCTCCAAAATATGCCACTTTAGCATATTGATTATCTAGAGCTAGAGGTAATTATGAGTCAGCCAGTACCTGAAAAGTTCTTTACTATTCCCCTTCAACTGCCTAAAATAAAATACAGCTTTTCCTTTTTGTAAATGAAAGCTTCATTGGTGAGATAATAAACAAGTAAGAGTTCTTCCAGAATCATTTCATCGCCTGAGAGGCTCTTACCTGCTTTATAGGGCAACATTGTTAGCATATTTTCTTTCTTTTGCCTTCCAGCGACTGTCCCCTTCTCTACTAGAAGCTCCTAGCTCCTTTCTGGAGCTCTGGATGGTATGGAATTCTCAGTCTCTGGTCACCCTATAGAGTCTTATTTTGGGGCAACTCCCATTTGAATATAAAACTTGTTTGTTTCCAAATCTTTTTTTACATCAATTTCATTCTTAGACAAGCTACAGAACCTATAAGAGTAAAAAGAAGCATTTTCCCACCCCTACGCATACAGTTGATGACCACATGTGAAGGTCCCAAGAGCATCAGTGATCCCAGGGCCAGTATGACATAGAAATTGACCATATATGCTGTGGAGCTCACATCATGCTCACCACTTGCAAGTGCTGTAGCTTCATTAACACCATTCACTGTGCAGAACTATGACTTTTGTTTTCCTATACTTTCTTATAGGCACAGATGACTTTTTTTTTTTTTGTAATAGTAGCTTTTTGTGATGCTGTGCCTGCCTGTTCACTGGCTAGCTCACCAGTCTGCACAATGTTTTTGTATACTTCCCTGGCCAGAGACATTGGGTTTCTTCTCTGCTATAAATGATCACTTTTATGAGCTCCAGTCCCAGTCCTCTTAAGAAAACATCTCCATGATATTTTACATTTGTTAATTGCTTGTAAACTGTCAAACTGTTAGCTCACATATGTTTAAGATTGAGTAAAACACAACCATTGGCCAATGCCTTATGTTTCAAGTGCCATCATATTTATTGTGTACCTCATTGACATCTACTCCACCTTCTATCAAGGTTTCCCTATAATAATATTTGCATCATGGTAAAATGTTCACTTCTGTAGCATCAATTTATTTTTCTTTGCCATACATGAGGCCAATGTTTATCTTTTCTGAAATCCAAAGATTATACAATATAGTTCTCTATTTTAAAATTGCAACATTTCATTCAGAATTTCTGTTTTATTTCTGTATATAGTTCCTGTGCTGGTCAACTTGTTCTCTATTACCAAGTGTAACATCAATTGGAAACTGATAAACTGTCAAATGTCACATTCTGATTGGTTTGTGAGATAAGAGCATCAGGTCTGTTCCCAATATCATTCAGTTTATTACTGTCTTGGTTACTTTTCTCTCATTGCTGGGACAAAATATCTGACTCTCAAAATTAAGGAAAATTAGCAATAGTTAGTGGAGGTTTCAGTCCATACTCAGCTGGCTCCATGGCAGAGTACCACATGGCAGAGGAGAGCTGTTCTTGGTAGCAGGAAACATCAAAAAGCAAAGGGAGGAGCAGCAGTTGTGGCAACCAGCAGGCCTCTCTTCCCTCCATACATTTGTATGCAGATTGCCCACCCCAGTGCAGGTGTAGCACTCACACCCAAAGTCCCAGCACTGGATCATGAATTAACCACAAACTGTAGAAGACCATCCCCATGGCTACATGAGGCTTTGAGGGGGACAACTAGACACAGCCATAATAATTACCATACAAACAAGGACCTGATGACCGAGTTATGACTAAATGTCTATGCTGAAAGCGTAGTAAGTCTTCACATCTCCAAAGACATAAATTTAGGTGCCATAGTTTGACGCATCATTTTTCCATAAGTCTGATACTCCTGTGATTATCCTGAGTAACCCCTGCTAAGAACAGTAGACTGATGAATGCTTTCAGTTCAGCTAGTAAGGTATCATAATAAATACATTTTTATTATGGCTGTTGGTACATAATGTTTTACTTGCATTTCAACCTTTGTGTATTTCGCTGCATCCTGTAGCATTTTTTCTGTTAAAATTTCCAACATTAAGTGGCAGTGCTTACATTCCATTATGTTTTACCCCTGCCAATTCCTTCAGTATATTTTTGGACTTAGTTCTAGTATTAGGTCACTCCATTTGGTTGCATGTCTATTTTACAACATCTTACCCAGTCAGATACAAACAAATGTGTACTCGCATTGCTGTTTTCTTCCTCATCTGAATCGAGGAGGTTTGCATCCCCCATGTCGGTATCAGTCAATTCTTGCTCCATTTCACTATAACAGGGACCTTGGCCAATGGCAAAGTCATCATCAGACCACACCACAGTTCTGTTAGGGAGGCTTGTATTTTACCATAATGGATCATCTTCCTCGTCCACGAGTAATCTGATGTTTCACTTCTGACCTCTCCCAAAATTTGCAAATCTGGTCATTCATGTGCCACAAAACTGAACTAGGCTACTTCTACTAGAAGAATAAAAAGTAAACTTTTTTAAACAAATCCTGGAGTGAGGGTCTGTTGGACCCTCTGTAATGCTTGGGTAAACATACACAAAACTAGAGATGAAGCATAACATGTCCCTTTTGCATGCATGCACCTACCTTACCATTGTCATAACAAATAGGTAAACATATAGATTGGTTCCTGTATTCCTCAAGGAAAAGTACTGAGATACACAGCCTGATACTATTTATGCCAAAGCACAAATTTACATTAGAAAAACAAAGGATAGGTCCAATGTATCCAGTGTCATTTCCTGGAAAAGGGCTGTCTCCTCTCACTGGTGTAAGTCAATTATGAATTTTCTAATAGAAACAGTGTTCGGTAGGAGTTCATAGTCTTGACCAAGGACTTGGTACCCATCCTTTTAAAGAAGTCACTCTAGACACATTGCATCAATTACAGAAGGTACAGTGTGAATTCTTTTTTAAAAGTTCTGCCAATTTTTAAGCAACTACAAGAGAAAAAGTATCTTCACTCAGATGGCTCTGTGGGGAATATTTTAGCAAGCTTGTTCAAAGAAACCTAGGCCCATACAGTAAATGGCTCTTTCATATGGAAGTCACACCTTTGCTCACTGTAAGTCTAGCATATCCAATACAAGGGTTTTCTTTTTTTTTTTTAATCCCTATTTATTTGGTACAGGGTCTCACAATGCAGCTCAGATTTTTAGTGATCTTCCTGTCTCAAGCTTTCCTAGCACTGGCATTACAGGGGCACATCACCACACGTGGTTTTGGTGGCCAGCATAGCATGCGGTACTAAAGATTGAACCGGGGTCCTTGCACTTGCCAAGCTATCTCCCCAGACCTCCAATACAAGTTTTGTAAGAGGAACAGTTTGCTCCAAGGCACCAAGATACCCACCCTAATAACAATGAACACCAAATAAGACTACTGTCCAGTCTCCACTGAGGGGGATTCTCCTGTACCCCAGGTCCTGCTCATCCTAACTAACCTAAAAATCTCTTTTCCTTTCTCAGTTATGGATGTGGCTTTATTCTGCTCCTATATTTAAGTAAAATTTATATACAGATGTTTCCCCAAAATCTAAAATTCATGTCATGAAAAGATTCAAAATTAGTGAAATGATTCCCATGAGGAAAGTTAAAAACTGTTCTCTTTCATACCTGCTGAGGGAAAAATCCCAACTCCAGTGCATCGTTAGTACAGACTGTGAGCTAAACTTAGAGCTATGCACATGGCATGTCACTGCACACAGCTATGTCATTAGATCTTAAGCTCCCAAAAGAAAGGGGTCTCAGCCTATGGATATAGTTTCTGTGCATTTCATCTTAGCCTGAATCTGATCTCTGAATGTATCATTAGCTTGTCTTGAATATATATATATGTGACTGCTTACAATTAAAGGATGTAAAGCCATAGATGACAGCTTCTCAACATCCATATATGATCTGTACATACAAGCATGTATATAGATATATATGAACCAGAAGCAAAATATTTCCAGCTTCTCTGTATTCTTACAAAGAACAAAGTAAGAAAAAAAAAATAGCTTAGTATTTTAATCATAAACCTTGAGAATTCATTTCTGTTTGAAAGTGTTTTTGTCTTACTAACCACAAAGAACAGTTGGAGTGAGTGGATCATTTTATTTCGATTGCTTCTCCAGCACTGGCCCTGGGGGATAGACTTGATGATCTAATGGGTCTTTTCCATCTCTAATATCTATAATTTTGGCTATTCTGTGGCAGCTTCTTGTTGCTTTAAATAAGCCATCTTAATTCAAAAAACATACATCTGGATTTGACCTGCCTAATATATGTCAAGAAGTTATGTCTCTTTCAAGTCCCACCAGACTCTGAGAGACTTAAGAAACTGGAAGGAAAAAAAAAAAAGGAGAGGAGGAAGGTATGAATTAAACAATTTTATTTCTTGTACTTCAGTAATACAATTGTCCCTCAGGCCTCTTTAAATCATGTTAGTTAAAATTTAATCTGAGCATTAATACATTTTTTATTTAGTAATTGTTTCAAATTGTTAATTCTATTTTTTGGAAGCTATCCTACCATTAACTAGGCGTTTTGTTTCACAGATTTTAGTCATCATCTTTGACCAGTTCTTGGCCTCATAATCATCCCACAACTTCTCAGACTTGCCAGTCTGAGAAGGAAATGGTATCTGCATTGCTCCAGATGTTTGCCAGTGGTGGTCCTCAGGCAGAATGTGTTGGAGCATTGTTACCACTAACTACATTACCTACAGGATGTACCAGCTTCTAGAAATGTGCAACAATGTGGCCTTTATAGTTGTACTAAGTAGTGCTGCTGGAATAGATGTCTTCAGTCTTTCTGACCAGTGGTTTTAGTTGATACGTAGGTTTTGTGAGCTAGGTTTAGTCAGTGCTTTTCCCTACACTTAGGAAGTTACTGCCTATGACTGTTCTTCTAGACAGGAAGAATAGAGGACCATGCTTTTGTCTTACTGTCAGTGTATTCTTATCTGCCTTGCAGGAAACACAACATAAATGCTCAGTTATATTTTCTGATCCTTTCTCCAGATCCTTAAAATTAGAGACAGACAAAACCAGGATAGTAACTAAGAAGTTACCCCGGCATGGTGGTGCATGCCTGTAATCCCAGCACTCGGGGGGCTGAAGCAGAAGGATCAGTGCGAGTTCAAGACCAGCCTGGGCTACAAAAGTGAGCTCAAGGCCAGCCTGAACTGCATAGTGAGACCCTGTCTCAAAAAGACAAAAAACAAAAAAAAACAAACCTTAGAAGTTATTATAGCTGTGCTCTACAGAAGAGTCACATACGCTGCAGCAAACAAGTAAGACTGTACATTTACTCATTCAGTAATAGTAGCTGACCACATACTACATGTACTCCAGGCACCTCATTAATTTATTAAACTGTTTCCATGTGTGGTGCTTCATGCTTCAGCGACAGCTTGGCCTCTGATGTAACATTTGTTCAACTAGACTAAAATGTCTTTAAAAAGGAGATTGTCCCTTACTGACCACTGTTCCCCTTCAGAGGATACTCAGATGGCCTGTAAGAGCCAAAAGTATACTAGGCTGGGTACTAGATATATTGACTATGTAAGTCCTGGCTCTGTCACAGGAGCTAGAGATTTTTTTTTTCTTCTTTTTTTCTTTTTTTTTTGTGGTACCAGTGATTGAACTCAGAACCTTGCACTTGCCAGGCAAGTGCTTATTCTACTGAGCTATCTCCCTAGCAGGAGCTAGAGATTTAGATGAATCATTTTACCTCCCTGAGCTCGACATAGTAATCCGCCTGCCTTCCAGAGTAACTCGAGATTCACAGGGCAGCCCTGGTAAAAGTGCCTCTTTAAGTCAATATCCATATAAACTGACTTGTTGAAGCTAGCTAAAACTAAGTGATGAAGATAAATCAAACAAAAGGTTTCGAGATCAGATTCTGGACAGCTTCCATATCTGTTAGTCTTTAGCAAAAAGCTAGCTCATAGGAAAACATTGATTTTAGAAGGCCAATTGCAGAGCACCACATAATTAGCATATACAGAATGTTATTATATTTTTCTTATCACAAGGGATAAAGACAACAAGGAACTAAGGCTGGAAATGAACATAAAACACATAAATTTCTACTTTTTTGGCTATCTAGATTAGTGTTTTCCTACCCTGACATTGGAATTGGCACAGGGCCCTTACCTCCACAAGTTGCTCTAGAATACCACTTGGGCCTTAGGATATTTAAAGTTCCCCACAAGGTTATAATGTATTGCCAGCCAGTGGTGCAAAAAGTCACTCTTCTGGAAAGATTAAAAAGAGATCCTGAAAGCTAGTTAGATAAACAAATTTATAGACACAAGGAGATAGCTGCCAATACTACAATTAATATATATGTCTAATGAATGAGAGAAAATTACTAGGACCCTCAGTTCCCAGCAATAATTTGTGCTGGCTAAATCAGCATTTTACCATAGGAAATTACATCAGGAGAAAAGGCACTAGAAATTAAAAAAAAAAAAAAAAAAAAACTTTTCCATAATTGTTAGTATTTTTATTTAAAAATTAGTTTTAATCTATAATATGGTAAATATAGTGTGAGTGAAATGGCAATCATTACTCAGAAACGTATATTATTTTCATAATTCTTGTTCCCCACAGTAAATATTTACATAATGTCTAATCTGAGTTGTTATAATCAGTCATTGCTGATTCTCTTTAATGTGCAATTTGATTGTGACCAGACTTGTAGTCTCAAATCATTTATGAAAATGCATAAAAAAAAAATCTTTCAGAAAGATAGAGGCATTTTATACCTAACAAAATAACTATATCAGCAAATGGAAAAACATGAAGTAGTTGGTATAGTCCCAAAATAAAATACAGGAAACAAAATATTAGTTTTGCATTGTGGTGCTCAGAGTCCAGCTCCCAGAGCATTATTTTGATTTATACTGAAGGGTTTAATCCTTAGTGTCAGTTACCATGAAAAAGTCATATTCATGCATTTCAGGTTCTGTTTTCAAGCACAGACAAAGCAAAGAAAGGAACAGTATGGTTAAATTTTCTATTTCCTATGTGGAAAGTTATTCTTTGGTCTTCAGAAATCTTTTCTAGTTGAGAAGACACAGAAATATTCAGAAAGCTTGGGCCTCTTATGTACTCTCCAAAGACCTCTCTTCTTTCCCTGCAAATACAAGACTGTCTGACTGAGAGCTTTTTTTCTCATCTTCTGCTCTGAAGGCTGTTTCTTAAGCAGTCTGCTCTCCGTGCTGTGCTGAAAGGCTCTGACACTCCTCCCCAAGGATTGCTGGGTCTCTGTTACATTAGTCTTGAGCCCCTCTGCTTTCTCTTAGCCGCTTCTGTGGTTAGCTCATTGGAATATTCAGAATGTGTGTACCTCTTGAAGAAACTGATAATTCCACTGTCCATTTTGTGTTACCTGGAAAAAGATTCCTGATTGTCAAGCCTAAAATTGTAGTGGAAAAGGAGACAAGAGTTGGAAAGCAAAGCGATACACAGGATCAGAGGTCAGAGGTACTACCAGAAGAAACAAAGGCCCACTACTTTACACATTCTTAACCAATGCATAGTTCTCTTGGCCCTCTGTATGGAAAAGTCGCTTGGGAATGATTACTGATCACATCCATGTGTGCACAGAGGGTGCTGCTCTACCTGAGCCCCAACACCCCATTATTAGGTATCAGGTAAGTTTTTCTCCCGCTATATTTATCGCTGTCTGCTACCTAGTAGGCATTCAATAAATGGTTGCCAAAATGAATCCAGTGACTTTGTAATTATATACACTGTTTACCTTGGTCTTAAAGAAGTAACTCCAGCCATGTAATTTGCCTATTCAAGTAGGCCTTTCTAATGAAAACATTGTATGCTGCCAGGTAGAAAGCCAACAACTTGGAAGCTTAATAAGTGCTCTTTTTAAGTTCAAATATTCTTTTAGCCTGTGACAACCATATACTGTCTGTGTGGCCATCCCTAAAAAAGCATCTGTTTTAAAAACTGAAATATAATTTACATACAATAAAAATTCACTTTAAGTTCAGTAAGGCCACAATTTCCAAACATTTGCACAGATATAAATGACCGTCACATTAGGCACATTTGTAGATGGGAACAAATATCAGAAGTAGCTCACATATCTGCTAGATATTGTCACAGTTGTGCTGCTGTGTGCTTATTGTACATTACAGTAGTGTACAGTAGAACAGCTCTCAGTCAGAGCTCAGGACATTCCAAAGTAAGAGGAAGGACAGGGGTCACATGGACAGGACTACTAGGAAAAGCAAAGCTTCCTTGGTCAGACTTACAAGCAAACGTGATATACAAATGTTCTTCCAGAACAGAATTCATTCTTAAGTCAGAGGTTTACTGTACATAATTTAATATTTTGCTTTGGTTTGGTCTTTCATGGCCACTGGGAATCAAACTTAGAACTCAAGACACTGTACTGCTCAGCTATATGCCTGGCTCCCAGTTTGATGTTTTGGCAAGTATGTTATCATTATAACCAATCTCATGACTAAGATACAGGACATTTCTAATGCTGCAGAAATGGTAGTCCCTTCACCATACACACACTCCAGTTTTGTCAGTTACTGATCTGTTTCCCATTTTTCCTGTTTCTGTAATTGCATACATATGGAATCATACATGTATACCTGAGTCTGATTTCTTTCATGTTGTATAATGCATTTGAAATTTGCTTATGGGCTTACAAGTAGCTTAATTCATTTCTTCTTATTGTTAAAAGACTGTTCCATTTTATGGTGTGCCACATTTTGGTTATCTCTAGTTGGTGACAATCGTGAATAAAGTTTACATCAAGTTATGTAAAATTGCACAGGCCAAATAGCTCAGCAGATTAAAGCACCTGCAAGCAGGTGCAGAGACCAGGGGCTGAATCTCTGGGCCTGCCATGCCGGCCCCGCCCCCAGAGCACCCAGAGAGGGCAATTGAGACTGAGTATGGTGTGGTGCTCACCTGTAATTCCAGCTCTTTGGAGACTGTAAACAGGTGGATCACTAGGAGTCTGATGTAGTAGTGAGACCCTGAACATCCTGTAGACCCTTCCCTAAATACAAAAAAAAAAAAAAAAGTTATGTAAAATTTACACAGAAATCTTTATAGGGACATATTTTCCATAGTTTCACTTGTGTTTTTGGTTATTTTCCTTTTGGTTTTTGAACCAGGTATTTTTTAAGTATAACTGTGTTTTCAAAGAAACTCTGCATATCATAGTTACAAAAATTTTCTCGTGTCTCCTGAAATTTTATAGCTTATTGTGTTTGAGCCCTGTATATAGTTTGTGATAGGGCCAAGGTTATTTTCAGATCAGTCTTCAGTTGTCCCATCATATTGAGTTGTCCCCACATTTTTACTGCAAAAATAAGTACCATATACAAGATATCTCAGTTGTCCAATTCATTTCATTCTAAATTTGTTTTCAAATACCAAAAAGTTTGAGAACTGAACATGTTTTTCAGAAGAAATAATGAAAAAGCAAGTAGTTGGTTCTGGGGCCCAAAAATTACACTTACACATTCATTCTTCCTGGACTTTTAATGAATTTTCCAATGACTTATTTCTTTAACTCTGTCATAGTTTCTCAGTTTTTCTCTTAGCTTTACTAATGGTACCCCTTTCTTTGGAGTTATGTTTACAATACTTTATGCAAGTAAAGCACAAAAAATAACACAAGTACTGGGCAAAAAGTGTTACCATGAGGCTCATGCTCACCAGTACAGGGTTTTTTCAACTCAGATGTTTTATTTGACTATTGAGGAAGGTTAAGAACACCCAGATTTTTTGAAGTTTAAATAGTGGAAAATTCGAACTTGGGACCTTTCAACAACTGAGGTATCACTGTCTTGTAAGTTTACATCTAGTCTCTCACCATTTCACTAACCTGCATCTCTATATGCATTCCAGGATAACACTGCCTGAATCTCTTCAACTTTCTAAAAATCAAATAGGAGCTTTTTTGTCTTATTTATTTTGGCTTTTTGGTGTTTTCTTTTTTTTTTTTAAGATTTTTTTTTTTTTTGTCCTTGTTTCAGAACCTTTATTTGCTTATTCACTCATTTTTATGGCTGGCTCAGCCTATGCCCTGAGGGCAGGGCTGGCGCAGCATGTGGTGCCAGGGATCAAACCGCAGTCCCTGAAGCCGCCCAAGCTTTCCCAAGCAGGCGCTTTAGACCATTGAGCCATCCCGCTGGGCCCCAAATATTGGCTATCCTTTTTTTTTTTTGTGGGACCGGGGTTCAAACTCATGACCTTGCACTTGCCCAGCAGGCACTTGTGCCTCGGAGCTATCTCCCCTTTTTGGTGTTTTCAAGTCCTTTTGAGTTTTCATTTATAATTAGTGTGCCACTTCCCATGAAAAAGCCTGGTTGGATTTAGAAAAGAATTGTACTGAATCTGTAGATAATATTGTAAAGAATATCTTAATCACATTGTCTTCTGGTCCATTAACAAAATAGATCTACATTTACTTAGCTCTGTTAAAATTTTCTTCAGCAATGCTTGATCCTTTTGATTGTATAAGTTTTATACATATTTTGTTTTAAATTGCCCCTAAGTCATGTTTACCATACTTTTGTAATTTCATATTAGGTTCAGTTTCTTCTTGGACATTACCATTATCTAGAAAAAGTTGGGCTTTGTTTTTGTTTTAATATTGACCTTATATCCTATAATCTTGCTAAACTAAGAACCTTACTAGATCTATTACTTCTAGTAGCATTTTTGTGGATTCTTTAGTGTTTTCTTCCTGGATAACTGTATTGTCTTTTAAGAGAGACAGCTTCATTTTCAACATTCCAATCTGTATGGTTTTTGTTTCCTTGCCTTATTTCACTGATATTCGTAGAGAAATAGGAAGGATGAAAGTGGATATCTTAGCTGGGCATGGTGGCGCACACCTGTAATCCCAGCACTCGGGAGGCTGAGGCAGGAGGATTGGTGAGAGTTTGAGACCAGTCTGGGCTACAAAACTGAGCTCAAGGCCAGCCTGAACTGTACAGCGAGACCCTGTCTCAAAAAGACAAAAAAAAAAAAAAGTGGATATCTTTGCTTTATCCTTGATCTTATGGGAAAACATTCAGATATTTAACATTAAAATTTACATAAACTGTGAGTTTTCATGAATGTTTTTATCAAAACAAAGACCCCCCTCCCTCCCACATTCTTAGTTGTCTCTTTTGTGTGTATGTATAGGCCTCACTTTGTTTTTTGTTTTTGTTTTTTTAGATTTAATTTTATTTTAAAGAGTAAAAATAGCAGAAACAAAGAAAAACAGTAACAAACAAGAGTACATATACTACAGAATTTCAAAACAAAAATTTAACAATGGTATTACATATTTTCATCATCAAATCTGTTTAGATTAATATAGGTATGTGAGATTAGTCAAACAATTAAACACTAACACTTTAAATAAACATTTTTTTAACTCTTCAAATAGGCCTCATTTTGGAGTAATGTTTCTTTTATATTTCTTATTTCTAAATCATTCATTCGTTCATTCAGTACAGGGTTTCACTATACAGCACAGACTTGTAGTGATCCTCCTGTTTCAGCCTCCCCACTCTGGGATTACAGGAATGCACCACCATGCCCATTTTCCATGGCCAGTTTGGCCAGCATGGCATGTGGTACTGGGAATCAAACGTGGGTCCTTGCACTTGCCAGGTAGGTGCTTAGACCGCTAAGCTATCCCTCTGACATTCCCCTTCAATATTTCTTAAGAGCAGTAACATAATAAAACAACTTACAATTGGCTGTTGTGTAGGACACCGAGCTACATCTTTCCTGAAACTAGGCTCATATTAATATTTCTAGAATTTCTAGCAATGTTGCATACTTTTTAATCCAGTCCTGTTTGTCATTTGAGTGGCCCGAATGTGCCTAGGCAATAATTCCCTCCCACATAACTGCTTTTTAAATGTCAGTAGATATGTGTCTTTTCATTGAACAGTTCCTTTCAGCCATACAAGTGACATCACTGAGCATTTGGTCCCATTCACTCTGATGGAAGCATGCTCATCAGAGCTGCTTGTACCTTGTGGTGGTATATAATGCTGTGATGAATGGTTCCCATCCTGTCTGATAGGAAGCTGGAGATGCAGGCCTGTCATCACACAATAATCATGATCCCAGTGTCAAAACACAGACCATCAAACTGTTCTTATTTCCCTGGTCTCTTATGAATTTTCTTTTATCTATTCAGTGTCTACTATGGTTTTTTTAAAAAGATACAGGATATGAAAGGTGATCTAAATGATAGGTAGGTGATGTCCCCATCATCCTCTTCCCATTCATTTTTAGTACTGAAACAGTTCCCAGTTGATTAGATCTTGTCCCCTGACACTGATACCAGGTACTTATTTTTGTAAAGGAAGTAAAACTTTTACATTTATTTCTAAACCAGAGCTATGCTGGGCGTGGTGGCGCACGCCTGTAATCCCAGCACTTGGGAGGCTGAGGCAGGAGGATCGGTGCGAGTTCGAGACCAGCCTGGGCTACAAAAGTGAGCTCAAAGCCAGCCTGAACTGCATAGTGAGACCCTGTCTCAAAAAGAAAAAAATAAATAAGCCAGAGCTATTTTCCTTCAACTACCCATAACCTAGCTACCGAAACCCCCAGTGCTTCTTGATTGAAAGAGTTCATATCACTGGCATGGCTAAAGGAACTCCCCATAAGACTGCAAAATTATCTAAGGAGTAGCATAATGATACATAAGTCTGGATTTTTTAAAGATAAATTTTAAAAATTATATATATTTTTCTTTCTCCCAGGTAATTTCACAGTAGTAAACAGATTGTACTTTCTCTTTGGGGGCATATAAATGTTTATATACTGTACAGCACAGATAGCTTTTTATTGTTTTCAGATACTAGGAATTTAAAACAGGCCTTGTGCGTTGTAGGTAAGCACTTTATATCTCCAGCCCTCTCTGTTTTTTGAGATAGGATCTCACTAAGTTGCCCAATCTGGCCTTGAACTTGTGATCCTCCTACCTTAGTCTTCTAATTGAGATTATAGGGATGTACCACCATGACCAGCTTAGCTGTAGATTTAAAAGACTGAAGGAAATAAAGTACTGAAATCTAATCTCTAACCTCTGAGGAAAGATGACTGCTTGAGTTGTAGAGATTAAAAAATAAAATGTAGCCGGGCATGGTGGCGCACGCCTATAACCCCAGCACTTGGGAGGCCAGGCAAGAGGATCAGTGTGAGTTTAAGACCAGCCTGGGCTACAAAAGTGAGCTCAAGGCCAGCCTGAACTGCATAGTCAGACCCTGTCTCAAAAAAGATAAAAAATAAAAAAATAAATAAAATGTTTTCTGTTTGCAAATCTGTATAGTGTTAGGGCTCACAGACAAACCCTACCACTGAGACCATTTACACTGGCTGTTAACTTCATTACTTTCAGCTTGAAACCATGGTTTTGTTGCTCACAGAAACACACTTACATTGTGTATTTCTCTCTTCCTACCCTAAGCCAGTGTAGTAAAAATTATGATTGGTTCAATGATTGTTCAGAGAATATACAGGAATATGAAAAAGCTGGAAGCGAGGATGATCTTAGTGTTACAGCATTCTACCATAGTTTTCCTTGTCTTTTTGAGATAAACTGGTCTTGAACTCACTTTGAAGCCCAGGTTAGCCCTAAACTAGCAACAGTCCTCCTACCTCATCCTTCCGAGTGATTATAGACATGCACCACCACACCCAGAACTTCAGCCCTGTACCCACACTCTGTTCCACTTATAGTTATTGTGCTCTATGTGTGCATTAACCTTCCCTGTCTTCATTCACTTTGAATGTCACCTTATCAGAGGGTCACCTACCTTTCTATCCCTGCACCCTGCCTTTTCTTCATGTTATATAAACTAGAAATAATCTAACTAGAAATAATTCACTAGAAAATAAGAATAATCACTCATAATCCACTAGAAAATAAGATCTAATACATTCATAGCATCCCCAGCACTTAACACAGTGTATAGCACAGATGTCAATAAACATTTGTAAGTTAATAAACAAATTAGGGCTGGGGATTTAGCTTGGTGACCAAAGCACCTGCCAGGAAGGCCTTTTAAAACCAAATTCCCCAGGAGCTTTATGTTAGAGTAGATACCCCCAGACCCAAAGGTATGTTGTACTTTGTCTAGAAAGAATAACTAGTATGTGATGTCTATTAATGCTATATAGATACTATTGGATTAATAATATTCACTTAAGCATATCACTGAAGGCTTTTGAGCATTACCTATTTTCTCAATGAGTGGAGTTTAGTTGCTTAATTTAAGCAGGGTCATGGTGTGGTATTCATATAGGAGAAAAATGATCCCAGTATATGACCTCCAAATGACATAGGGGGAAAAAATGAAACTCCCAACTTGAAAGATACCTGGGACAAGTTTGTGTTCTCTAAAACCAAATAATGAATGTTAGGAACAGAGGTTATGAGCAGAATTATTGGAGGAAAGAAAGCTTCTATCCAAGAGAGAGGGACAAAGTGGGGCCCTGAGTGGGTGGTCCTCAGGAAGCTGTCTCTTTTTGGGACTTTTATAGAGCAAAGCCATGCATGAGGCAGGTCTAAGGTGGTGGAGAACATGGGAACTCAGGTGGGCATGAGGCAGAGCAAAACTGGTCAGCCAATGAGATTACAAGCACCATTGCTCGGAAAAAATTCCAGCACCAGATGGAGGAGTCACAAGTCACACAGCAGCAGGGCATGAACAACAGATAAGGTCTCTTCCTGTTGGGGCTTGGGTTAGCGACTCAGGCTTTTTAAGGTGATTGATACCTATTTAGAATATCAATCTCTGGTGCCTATTCCTAGGGAAGTATGTGGATACATTTCTTTACTTTTACTTAATGTAGTCTTTTCTTACACTTCCGTAGTGTATAGAAGGAAAACACCACATCTTGAAAATATCATCTTGAGTTTAAATTAAAGCATTTCTAAAAGTACACTTTCATGCCTGTCTTTGCGTGTCACCTTATTGCCCATTCCCACTGTGAAAGCCAGAAAGAAATATTCTGGGTGGGTGGGAACAGAACCAATCTCACCCCGTTCAGCTGAGTGCAGAAAACTAGTGATAGCATTGCAAAGGCAACCGTTCCTGCCTCTTAGGCTGATTCAGGGATTTAAGGACATGCATAGTGACCTCACTTCCAAGGTCCTTGTTAAACCTAAAAGGCTTCTCAAAACTGCTACATGGGAGGCTGAGGTAGGAGGATTGCTTCGAGTTTGGGACCAGCCTGGGCTACAAAAGTGAGCTCAAGGCCAGCTTCAACTGCATAGTGAGTCTGTCTCAAAAAAAAGACAAAAAAAAAAAAAAAACCTGCTACACATATCTATACCTGGAAATGGTACAAGGAAGGGATTACCTCCAGTATTCGTTGTCTAGGATTACTATAGCAAAATACTGCTTGATAGGTTTTAGAGGCAGCAGTGATGGCTGCATAGGGATGTAGCAAAGAAGCAGAAATAGGGGGAGGGGAAGCCTCTATTAACTCTTAAATATATGGAGAAGTTCAAAGGGCAGGGAGATGGGCTGAGCCTCTGACCTGAGACAGGGAGCCTGAGACTTTATGGACTTTTGCTAGGGGCAGAGCTTGAGGGGCTAGTTTAGTGACATACCAGGAGCTGATTGAAGCCTTCCCTGAGGTGGTGGAAAAGGTGAAAGGAAATTGCAACCTAGGCTGAGTTGGAAAAGAAATGGGGAGGTTGTCTATGAAAAGATAAGCTGTTGTTTTAAGGGCTTCAGCCATATTAGATGACCACCATAATGATTCAGCAATTCATACTAGGGCCAGAACCTATCACTACTTTGCAGCATTGGTTTCATCTGAAGGCTCTCAGGGGAGAAACTTTCATGCCTCTCTACTTGGGTGATGACTGGAAACTATTGACAGACCTTAGCTTATAAATGAATTCACTCCACTCTCTGCCTCAATCTTTACATAGCCTTTGCTCTTGTTTCTTTAACGCATTCCTAGTGGCTTGGGATGCTAGTGGTACATGCATTAGCATCCCATCAGGCACTTTGTGCTGCCTAATGGGACTGCCCCATGCCACCCAGCTGGACATTCATGCATGCACCACAGTAGCTCAGCCATCCATCACTAATACTTATGAACTATGTGAACATGGTTAGGACACCCGTAATTAGCTCACCTTAATCTGATTATATCCACAGAGAATATTTCCAAACATGGCCAGTGATACTGGGTATTAGGATTTTTAATATCTCTTTGGAGAACCAATTGAAACCTGTAACACCATCTGATTACTACTATATACTTACATGTAATGTAACATGTAAATAAATTCAGCCCTGCATAAAACCAAGAAAAACGGCTTTGTTGATTTTATTAAGGAGAAATCAGTAATACAAAAAAATTTGACATGATACATTAAAGTGACAGGTGAACAAATTTGCTATCATTATCACTATTGCCACTAATGCTTTGCAGCATTTTAAAAAATATTGTTGCCTAACTCTATAATAACAGTGAAATAATGGCATGCCTCCCTCAATGAGTGCATTCTTTAGTAAAGGTTGGTTTGTCTTCATAAGCAGGATTGTGGATCTTTGGTGTTAGTTCTTACCATTCTGCACCCAGCAGAGAACTCGCAGGTGGCCAACTAATCTGAGACTTGACGACCCTGCTGTTCCCTACCTGGATGGCCCACCCATGTTCTGGGAAATGGCTAGTAACTCACAACTATTTTCAGGAGATTTCCTTATATGTTATTATAATCAAATCATATTAAATATAAATACCTTACACGATGCAGGGTTTGCATGTGGCCAAATACTTTTATTTACATTATCATATCCAAGGTCCCAGTTTTTCCAAAGTTAGATTGTAGCATCAAGTTTCAAGGTATTATAGCCTTACTGCAATTTGTTTCCTTAAAACTCTGACTCTTTAATATCACCATATAATAATGTTTATATGAAGAACTGGAAAGAGGGCAGAGTCTCCATATGTTCCCTTCACCTTGGGTGGCTAAATAGCTATTACAGTCAATGGATGAAAATGGCCAAGATTGAATAAATTAGCAAAATCACAAAAGGAAACCACTGTAGGAAATACTTTTACACATGTAATTGCTAAAATCCTCTAGTGAATGTGTCAATCTGTACTAACTAAATAAATTTGTTTATAGACATGTTCTGTATTAGCTTCCACTCTTTCACAGCCCTTTGCCAAACAAAATCCCACTAGAAGTAGGATGTTCACACCCGAGTAGGAGTTTCTTAAATAAATATTTTTACTATATGGAGACCGAAACCACTTTTACAAATTTCAGATTTTGATTGAAACACTATATTTCTTTAGGTTTTTTCCTCCCATCTTTTTTCCTTGGCAGCTCCTTATAGGTTAGCTTCCCTCCATGAACATGAGGCCAGCAGTGTGCACAGGAAGCCAGTAACTCCTAGAATGTTGCCTTAAGAGCACCCATCTCTGGGCAAAAAGATGCACAGACACCGCAGAGGTAGGCCTCCCTCATCAGGCCAGCTGACCTACTCAGTGCCCCTACCATGTGGACTGCAGATGTAGAGAAAGACCCACTTGGAAAACAACTTCCTTCCTCTCTCCTAATATCCAGCTGAAATGATTCACTGAATAATTTAAATTTTGAAATTTTACATCCTGAGGCTATATTTTATAGAATGTGTGTGTTTCATTTGAGTGCTACATGACTAGAATAGAGGCAGAATTCATTCAGCCGATCCCCACAAAATCAGGGTAAAAGTTACTGAGATTCTTAATGATAGCTCTTGGTCCAGGGAGATAGCTCAGTGGAATAAGTGTTTGCTTGGCAATCACAAGGTCCTGAGTTTGATCCCTGGTACCACCAAAAAAAAACCTCAAAAAACAAAGATAGTGTTTATCTCAACTTTTGCCACCCAGCTTGGAATAAGTGTCTCAACTGACTTCTTAGTTCATTAGTCTGGTAATTAGTAATTAGTCTAGTGTTGAATTCTTCATAGGCCTTATACAGATCTGTTACTTTGGATATTAATTATCTAAAGGAATGGCTTTTAATTGTAATAACTTCTGTCAAATCTAACAATATTTCTTTTTATGTGCCCAAACAAGACCTTCGGTTTTATCTATGGATTCATCAATATTTGTTATGTTGCTTAGTGTTGTCTTCAAGTTAGGTTGTTTAGATTAACCTTCTGTTTTTGGAAGACTGTATGATAGTAAGCAACTGACTTTTAACAGTAGTAGGATGGAGAATCTGGGTCAGTACATGTTCCTAATTACTATGACCCAGAAACCCCCTATTTAGAATTAAAACAGCACCCAATAAAATGAGCGCTTTTACTACTACATAAATAATATGAGCCAGGATGGTTCTGTACCTCAGGAGAGTCATTTAATATGATAGCCTTGCTCACATTAATCCTTCACACCAGAGGAGACTTGGTATTTATTACATTTGGGGGGTATATTTTCAAAATGGCCAAGATACAGTGAATGTCTTTGACAAGTTCGATTCCTGAAACTGTGTTATAGAAATGCAGGTGGACAGTACACATCCACAGTGGACAAATATATTCATAGTGCCACAAGAACACACTGCAGACAAAAAGATACACAGCATGGAAGACACAGACCTCCCACTATCACTCCAGAGCCGTTCATTTTGGAGGTAAACACAAGGGGAAAGCATGCTGTAACATACATTAGGCTATAAAGCAGTGATTCAAAAAAAATTACTGAATACTGGGCAAGGGAGATGGCTCAGTAGAATAAGCACTTGCCTGGCAAGTGCAAGGTTCTGAGTTCAATCCCTGGCACTGCAAAAACAAAACAAAAAAAGTTACTGAATGCTTCTGTAGCAGGATGTCGTACTGAGTTTTGGCCAACTCTTCAGTGGCAGGGTAATTTGGCTTGGTGTCTTGGACCTAGAACACTTTTCTGTCCCTTACCTATTCCCTTCCATTACAACTTGGGTATCCGCTGTGTCACTTTCTTCAAGAAGCAGCTGTGATCCGCACCAGCCATATCCTTTCATTGCACTCTACCCTGTCACTTTGGTCACTTTTCAGCATGCATCTCCCCATTCTGAGGAGGGGACAGAATCTGTGATCCTGTCCAGTCTGCCGCACCTTGCACACTCTGAAGCAATAAGTATATGGCTATAGGATTGTATAGAGGCAGATCTTTTCAGTTGGCTACTGAAGGTGACATTCTCTACTAATTTTTAGAAACCAAGACTATCTAAGCCCCTACTCATGTAGTGAGCAGAGTAACATTTCTTATCACTGTCTAGAGAAAACTAAGCTTTCCACTAATTTTCATTCATTTACCAGACAACTGTTAAGTAGCAAAGTGTCATTTAATTTTTTTTTTTTTTTTTTGGATCAGAGTTCGAACTCATGGCCTTGCACTTACCAGGCAGGCACTTGTGCCACAGAGCTATCTCTCCAGCCCCTCCAAAGTGTCATTAAAAAAAAAAAAAAAAAAAGTTATGTATTTGGTATAGGGTCTCACTGCACAGCTTAAACAGTGATCCGGTTTCACCCTCCCCAGTCCTGGGATTATAGGTGTGCTCCACCATACCCAGTCTTGGTGGCCAGCTTGGCATACCTGAGGCTGAGCTAGCACAGAATGTGGTACCAGGGATCAAACCCAGGTCCTTGTGCTTGCCAGGCAAGTGCTTAGATCACTGAGCTATCTCCATGGCCCCAAAGTGCTGTTTTAACTGACAAATGATATATGTATCAATGGGTTTCTGCATGATGTGTATAAGAACATAACTGTACATTAATAGCATTCTTCTTCCACCCTTATCTGCCACCCATCCACCACATTTGAGAAATAACATGCAGTCCTTGTCATTACCTGTCTTACTTCACTTAATAATTTAATTTCCAGTTCAATCTATTTTGCTGCAAATTTACAGGATTTGTGTTTGTGACTGTGTAGTAAGCATATATACCATACTTTGTTTTCCTGTTCATCTGTTGATGAATATCCAGGGTGGTTCCACATCTTACCTGTTCCAGACAGTGCTACAGTGTTGAGCATGCTAGGGACTCTGGCATGCTAGTTTCATACCTTTGGCCACCTACCCAGAAGTGGGCAGCTGGATCATATGATAGATCTGTGTTCAAGTTCTGAGAAACTTCCACACTGCTCACCATAATGCCTTTAATGATACGGAGTACTTTTCCACTAACACTATGTAAGAAGAGTCCCTTTTTCTCCATGATCTTGTACATTTTGGTTTTTTGCTGATAGCTGCCTAGCTATGGTGAGGTAGTGTCTCAGCTATACTTCTAATAAGCACTTCCCTGGTGGCTAGTGATCTTAGCCATTTTGTGTTTGTTGGTCATTTGTATTTCTTTGGGAAGTATCTGTTTAAATAATTTGCCCACATAGCTGGCAAATGTTTTCTCTCATTCTGTAGGCTTTCATTCTGTATTTGCTTCTTTTCTGAGGGTAGGGGGTTGTTTATTATACCATGCAGAGCCTTCTTAGTTGAATATGACCCTATTTATCAGATAGCTTTTTGCTTTTGATTCCTGTGTTTTGAGGGTCCTACCTACACAAGTACTGTAGCCAAGTTTTGCAATGTTTCCTCTATATTTGCTTCTGATAACTTCAGATTGAGGTCTTATATTAAGGTCTTTGGTCCATGTTGAATCTATTATTATACTGAGTGAAAAGAATGGTCACGTTTCAACTTTTAGCATGTGCATATCCAATTTTCTCAGTATGGAAGACACTTTTCTAATTTATATTTTTGGCACCTTTGTTTGAACCAGTTAGCTGTAGATACATGGGTCCAGGGTTCCATTCTGTTCCATTGGTCTGTGTGTCTGCTGTGCGTCAATACCATGCTGACTTTGCTTCTGTGGCTCTGTACCTTGAAACCATGGATTATTAGGCTTCTGGCTTTGTTCTTTCTCCTCAAGATTGCTTTAAGTATTTGGAATCGTTTGTGCTTGCATATGAATTTTAGGATTTTTTTCTAGTTCTCTGAGAAATGTAACTGGTATTTTAGTAGGGGTTGCATTGATTATATAAATTACTTTTTTATACTATAACTAATAACTAGTAAAATTGAACTAATTTTCATTCCATGAACATGGAATATCTTTCATCTTTCAGTGTCTTTTTTTTTTTTAAGTTTCCTTAAAGTTTATTCCTAGGTATTTTATTTTTAATAGCTACTGTAAATAGAATTGCTTTCATGATTTCTTCCTCAGCAAATTTTTTATTGGTATGCAGAAGAGGCACTGAATTTGTATCCTGTAACTTACTGGATGAATTCTAACAGATTCTTTTATGAATGCTTAGATTTTTCTAGGTATAAAATTATGTTATCTTCAAATAATTTCATTTCTTCCTTTTTACTTGGATGTCCTTTCCTTCATATTGCCTAACTGTTCTTGCTAAGATTCATGGTACTCATTATAGTAGTGGGATGGGACATTCTTTACTTTAGAGGAAATGCTTTCAGCTTCTCCCTATTCAGTGTGATATTGGCTGTACATATGTCATATGGTATTTTTTAAAAATCTTATTAGTACATGTTTGCAGTACATAATGATCACGTTCACTGTAGGCAATTGGTACATGTACATAATGCTTATCAACTGCCTTTTTCCCCCTTTATGTTTCTAGCATCAGACTCATTTATTAAACCTTACAAGGTTAATTATCATATGTCACATATAGCTTTTAGTGCAGCGGTTCTCAACCTGTGGGTTGCAATCCTGGCGAGGGTCGAACAGCTAAAGCATGGTGTCGCCTAAAGCCATTCCAAATCATAACTGTAGCAAAATTATAGTTTTGAAGTAGCCACCAAAATTATTTTTTGGTTTGGAGTCACCACAACATGAGGAACTGTATTGCAGGGTCACAACATTAGAAAAGTTGAGAACCACTGTTTTAGCGTGTCATTTAGATACAAGCCATAACGCCTCATAAAGGCATGCACAATAGACAACTTCCAGAACTGCTTCACAAAGTGGCAAGAGTAATGGGATAAGTCTATGTTCAAAGAGAGGAGCATTTTAAAAAAAAAAAAAATGGTTGTTTTGTTTTGGTAGTGCCAGGGATTGAACTCAGGACCTTGCACTTGCCATGCAAGCACTTATTCCACTGAGCTATCTCCCCACCCCTAGAGGAGGATTGTGAAGGGCATTAATAGCAATGTGCCTTTTACTATGATTTTAAATGTACATGTTCACTGTAACTTTCAGTCCCAGTTCATAAGATTTTAATACAAAGTTGATGAATCAACCTTGCAAATATTAAAAATCAACTAAGCAAATATTAAGAATTCAGAAAATAGAACCAAAATCCTTTCTTAGAGCTTTGGAAAATGAAATATTTGTAAGAGAATGTTGAGACTTGAGACGATGAATTTCCTCAGCTCTTTTTAAGTTTTAGAAAGCAAAAGGAAATCTGGGAAAAATAGTGAAAAGTATAATAAAGTCTGATAGTTTTTCACCTAAAGCTCTAACTAGGCCAAAGACATAAATAACACACAGTAGAATTGAACTTGAAACTAGAAAATACTGTTTATTTAACATTATCTAAAGCAAATGATAATGAAATTTTTACTGCATGTAGGTAAGTATTTTGGACAGAGACTTAACTTTATGTCCCAGGCTAACCTCCAACTAATGGGCTCAAGAGACCCTGCTAAAGGAGTTGCCAGCATGCCTGGTTGTCTTTGGCTTTTTGGTATTAGCTTGTGTTCCTTAATACCATGTACCAATTGATGATGATCCATAAAAACAAGAAAACCAATTTGGAAATTAAATGTTTTCTGTAGCTGTCCACACACACACAATATTAAAATGTATGTTATGAACACTAAATGCAGTGGATGCAATCCAAGTACACTGAGATTCTACTACTACAGACTATAATTAGAAGCTGACTGAATATCAAAAGTTGAGAACTAAAATGGGTCTTTTAAAAGCTTAATTTTGCTAACTTTGAGAGATTCTCACACTTTTCAACAAATATGGGAGCAATAAGAAATTGAGAATAAAGATTAGATCAGATATGAAAGTTTATGTGTTATTTAGCAGATAAGGAACCAATTTGTTAAGGAGGTCTGTTTGGGCTACTAATTAAAATTTTAGCATCTGTAAAGATGTGGAACTAGGTGTGAAATCATTCATATCATCCCACAGAAGAAAGCAACTAGAATAGAAAGTGTCTCATGAGAACATGGCCTCTGGAAGGTCCTACATCACACAATTTGGTTTCAACATTCACAACACAAATAGAAGAAAGTGCACAGTTGACCCAAAGAGGCTTTATCTTATTCATCTTCCTGTAAAGTTGCATACTGCTTACTCTGGAAAAGGTGGTCAAATTTGGGGCATTCTCATGATTGCCTTGCCAAGACTACATCCTTTGTACAGCAAAAGGAAAAAGTGGTATTTCAGGGTAGAGTACCATAGGGGCTCGGTTTGCTGCAATTGCCCTTCACTAATAATACATGCTTGTTTGTTCCCCTCCTTACTTTAGAATTAGAATAGAAAGGACTTATTACAAAAATCTGGGTCAGTTCTAAAGCTTGATTTTCTTAGACTAGACTTGAGAATCTGTGTTATTAAGTATGTAATCTTTTAGCTGTCTGTAAAGAACAGCACTAAAGCATCTGTATGAATTAATCTTTAAAAAGTAACCTGCTAATACTAATTAACAAGTATTTAATATTACCCATCCTGGAAGTGTTAAACCTACTCATCCAGTTTCTTCCTCAGACCTGTAAGAAGAATCCAGCTCAGCCCTATGTCCAGTTCACCTCTGTGCAAAACACTCTTGTGTGTTAAATGTTACAGGTTTTTTAATTATAATTAGTACATGAAGTTTACATTCATCTTAGGGAGTATATGTACATAACATATCTCAATTTGTTAATTCACTTCCCCTGCCTGTCCTTCTCCTTCCATCCTCCAAACTCCCTTTCTCCGTTTTCATTATTTTTTACTTCATGTTTATGACATATGTTTACATTCATTGGTGGACATTTGGTACATGTGAGCTTCACATCTTAACCCTGCCCCCATTCTCCTGGACTTCACATTCTCCTCCTAGATCACCTTGTTTCTTCCTGTCCTTTAACATTTGGCTTTGCCTTATTCAAAGGAATTTCTGAGGAATTTATTTTCCTACAATCTTGAATTTCTCCTTCTTTATAGCTGAGCAACATTTCATTATTTATAGGCACCACATTTTCTTTATCCTTTTGTCTATTGATTGATATCCAGGCTGCTTCCAGGATTTCACTACTATAAATTGTGTTGTTATAAACATTGGTATTTGCTGTAATATGAATGTCTTTAACTGAGGAAAATCCTTAGAAGATGAATAGCTGGGTTAAGTGGAATTTCTCACTTTAATTATTTGAGGAATCCCCATAGTGATCTCCAGAATGGTTGTACTAATGTACAGACCCAGGAACAATGAACAGGATTGGTTTTTCACTACAACCACAGTAGCATTTGCTGTTCTTCGATTTCTTGATGACTGTTATTCTTTCTGGTGTAAGGTGAAGTCTTGACGTGCTTTAATTGGTGTCTCTCTCTAATGACCAGAGATGTTGGACACTTTTTTCATGTTGATTGACCATTTTTACTTCTCAGATGTGTCTATTCATTTCACCTGGATATTCCTCAAAGATGTCTTTTGAGAGGTCTTTTTAAAGTTCTTCATTTTCTCTATCTTAGATATCAGTCCTCTGAGTAATGGCTGGCAAAAATTTTTCCCAAATGGGTTGTCTCTTCACTCTGTTTCTTCTACTGTGCTATACAATCTCATTTGTTGATTCATACAGTTATTTCTTGGGCAATTGGCAGTCTGTTTAGAAAGTCCTTGCCTATACCTGATTTCAGATGTTTTATCCAATGTTTAGATCTTTGATCCATTTTGATTTTAGCTTGGTACATAGTGAGAGATACAGGTCCAGCTTCAATCTTCTGTAAATACTTTGGTACCTGGCTTCATAAAGGCTTTTGTTTGCAGACAGTTTGATTCACAAAGAAGCATTATTTTTTTCTTGTCCCAAGCATGGGCATCTTTTCCAAAATCAGAGAACAAATTAAGTTCATGAACTGAGGTGTTCTGATAGCAACCATGGGTAATTTCAATTCTTTGATGTTTATTTAAGCATGTTTTGTGGACTAGTATGTGATCTATTTTAGAGAAAGTTTCATGTGCTTCAGAGAAGAATGTATACTGTGTTATAGTATGGAAGACTGCTATAGACATCTATTAAGTCTATATATGCAAGGGTATGGTTCAGCTCTTGATATTTATGAATATTTTGTTAAGCTGACCTCTTTGTGAGAGTGATAGTGAAAAATGAAAAAATGGCCAACCGCTGTGGCTAGTAGACAAGCAAATTAAAGCATGCTAAGATTTCATCTTACTCCAAAGAGAATGATAGTCATCAGGAAATCAAAGAACAGCAAATGCTGGTGTAAGCTCCAGTGAAAAAAACGATCCTGCTCATTGTTTGTGGGTCTATATTTATTTGCTCTTTTAGGTCCAGGAATTTTTATAAAGATAGGTACATGATCTTTGTTGGATTATTCATTTGACTGGTATGTAGTAAACTTCTTTGTCTCATCAATTTTAGCTTGAAGTTTATTTTATCTGAGATTAAAATGGCTATTCATGTTTCTTTTTAGGCTCCTGGTTGGTATATGAAGTACTGTTTTCCATCCTTTGAGTTTTAGCCTGTATCTTTTCAGATTAAAGTAGTTTGATGAATATCTAGTCTCTCAATCTGCATGTCTTAACTGGAAATTTGAAGCCGTTAACATTAGGAGTTATCACTGTGGTATTAATTCCTAACATTGTGATCATTTTCTCTAGTTGACTCCTTTCTTTTTCCTATTGTGTTGTTGTTTTTCACCAAGCTTGATGTATTCATTCCATCTGGATTTTTGGCTTTGTTGCCTTCATTATTTCTGTGTAGGATATTCTTGAGCATTTTCTGGTTTGCTAGTTTGGTATTTATAAATCTTTTCTAAGAAATGTCTTTATTTTTCCTTCTATGAAGGAAAGTTTGATTGAATACAGTAATCTAGGTTGGAAGTTGTTTTTTGTTTTAGGGCTTGCAATACTTCACCCCCTAGCTCTTCTGGCATTTTAACACATTTTCATTGGTTTGAAATACTGGGGTGGTACATGCATAACTATGCCATTAAGTAGCTTTTTCCACCTGATTAGATTTTCCCATGCTGCCCAATTGGAGACTTACGCATGTACCACACTGGTGGTTCAGAGCCACACTGCAGCAATCCCACAAATTATGGCCCTGTCAGGAACATGTTAAAAGCCTGCATGCTGTACCTCTAATCAGTGTAACTCTATTTGTGATTTTTGTTCCCCGCTTTAAAAAAAAATGTGATGGTGGCACTGGTGCTGGTGCTGCCAGCGTTGCTAGTGGTGGCGGCGCTGCTGCTGCTTCTGCTGCATAGCCAGCATTTCAATTATGTGTCTTGGGGAGCTGTTTTTTTCATCACAGTTGATGCTCTGTAAGCCTTGTTTACTTGTAAATTCAAGTCTTGAATTTGGAAAGTTTTCCCATTACGGTTTGTATAAACTATTCCATATGCATTACCTTCTAGTTTCTAACTTCAGTTAGCCTTATTTTTGTCTTTTTAGTGTCCTCTAGTAGCTGATGAATTTTTCGTGTTCACTTCATCATAACTTGCTCCTTTGTCCTCAAATTCAGAAACCCTTTCTTCATGTTTAGTCATTTCTCCAATTTATGAATTCTATGTACTTTTATATCTATTTATGCATTATACCTTTGCATCAATTCTGTATCTTTGGAAATTTTGTCACTTATGTTTTGAACTATTTTAGCTCTTCTAATGTTTTGTTTCCCCCAGATCTACACAGGTCATTTTGCTTGATAACCCCATAAACTCCTGGATCATGTCTTCTTTGATGTCACATTTCTTTAGTTCATCTTTATGTCCAGTTTAACCAATACCATGTACTGAAAAGAGTTTTCTCTACCTATGTGCTTAGTGCTAGAATATGCTGGATTGGTCTATGCCAGTACCATTATACTTGATTATTATAGCTTCAGGTATTGTGATTCGCCCAGTTCTTTATTGTGTTGTGATTATTATCTAACATATGTCTCAAAAAGACATTCTATGTTAAAGGCTTGTTTTCCAGTTGATAGACTTCCAGTAAGACATTGACTCATGAGGGATCATGAGAGCTCTCAGTGGGTGGGATCATAACTTGAAGGTGTAATCTAAAGGATATGAAAATGGGGGTGAACTAGTTGAAGGAAATGCACCATGGGAGCCTGACCTTGGGGACTATGTCTGGTCCTCAGCTCCTTCCTGCTTCCTGCCTGCTGAGAGCTGAATAGCTTTCCTCTACCATTCCATTCTGCCATGACACACTGTCTTACTGTGGACTGAAACCATGAACCAAAATAATTCTTTATTCCTGGGTCTTTTCAGATACTTTGTCACAGCAACACACATGGTCATTCTGAATCATTTATGATTCCACAAAAATTTTAAGAGTGTTTTCTGTGTTTCTGTTGAAGTTGTTAGCATTTTGGTGGGAGCTGGACTGAATGCGTAGATTCGGATAGAAATGAGTCAGCTTTGTGTTGTGCAACCAAGAAAAAACTTAGAAAAGATTTTAGGTCATGTTTTTCATGATTGGCTGACTCTAAGGCACGATGGTGAAAGGGAATAGCAGGAGATAGTTACTTAGCTTATGACAGCCAGGTAGCAGAATTAGAAGGAAACAACCAGAAAGGAAGGGGCCAGAGACAACATGCAGCCTTCAAACCCACACCCACATTCCCTCCTTCATGCAGTTAGACTCCCTTCTGATAAGGCCACTGAACTCAGCAACTGATTAATTGATACTACGAAGCGGGGACTGGCATGATCCAGCTGTCTTTCCCAAAGCCTCACTTCTAAACACATGAGTGCCTTGGGGTACATTTTAGATTACACCACAGCTAATTTTAAAGGGATTCCTAATTTCTGCCAAGACCACAGGTACTACGGGGTATGGTCCCAAAATACAAATATTTTTAAATTTTATCTGTATGTTTGTAGTGTTTTACATTCAGTGTGGGGAATTATACAACAGATTTTTATTTTTTAATTTCCCTTTCCCTGCCCTTCTAGGTCCCCTTCCCATATGCAAAAGATGTCTGACATTTATTTTGCTTTATGTTATTTACACCTTGGGTTTCTCGCATAGGAGAAAACATGCCACATTTAAGCGTGTGTGTCTGATTTATTTCATTTAACATTATCTCAAGTTGCCTCCTACAAATAACTCAGACTTATACACAGTGGGGTACTATTTGGCCATAAAGGATAAGCACCTTGTTTTCTTTCTCTGTCATCTGTTTTTTGTTTTTTTTTTTTTTCTCATTAACTTTATTGAAAATCAATATATAGCCAGGCGTGGTGGCGCATGCCTGTAATCCCAGCACTCGGGAGGCTGAGGCGGGAGGATCAGCGAGAGTTCGAGACCAGCCTGGGCTACAAAACTGAGTTCAAGGCCAGCCTGAACTGTACAGCGAGACC
>PVJA010016855.1:0-15715 GCA_004027025.1 Myocastor coypus
TTTTTTTTTTTTTTCTTTTGAGACAGGATATCACTACAGTTCTGATTTGTCTTGAACTCACTTTATAGCCCTGGCTGGTCATGAACTCATACCAGTCCTCTTGTGTCAGACCCACAAGTGCTGGGATTACAGGTATATGCCACCATGTACCTATGTTTCTTTAATATATATGTAATATGCTTGCATAGCAGGGTAAATATTTATATTTTAAAAAATTGATTATAGTGAAAGACATATTGCCATTAATCTCTGCCTTGCTGGGATGCAACACTGAGAACCCACAATTCGCAGGAGGAAAAGTTTCTTTTGGCCCACAATTTGTAGAGGCTTCAGTCTATACTCAGCTGGCCGAGAGGCATAGTGGCATGGCAGAGGGCATCATAGGCAGAAAGCAGCAGCTGTAAATGGAGGAAAGACATTGTCCCTACATCATTCTTCTAGGCCACACCCACACTGGCTCACCTCTTCCCAGTCAGCTTTGCTTATTAGCAACACATCCAGCTAGAAACTCATCGGGGACTAATGCGAGATCAAACACTTAGGAACCCATTACCTCCCATAAGCTCTTTGCAAGAACACGTGAGACTTTGAGGGGGCATCTAGGTATATTACAAGCCATAGTAACCCCCCTCAACTTACTACTACTCACTTCAAATATGCTTATAGCATCATTATTTCTATTTTCTGAAGCAGTTCTAGAAGTCCTATTTCTTGAGGGTCTACTTGGACTGTTTTGACTGCTCAGTTTCTGAATGAATTAAAAATATTCACCTTCTCTTTTCATTTTAACCTTGGGATGAGCTGGAAGCTACACAGTGCCAGATCTGGAGAAAGAAGTGGATGAGGACACCACATAATGTTTTCTGTTGCATGGCAGTTGGCAGGGACATTCTCTATAGTTTTTTTATCACACCTCATAAAGACACTCATGAAGAAGAGCTTGCAGAACTGTTTCAGAAAATGGAAAGAATGATGACATAATTGCATTTGAAGCCACATCGATGGGAGGGTTGAAGGCATTGTATCTTTAATATAATATATTTTTAAGAAATTATACATTCACCATATATTTGAACATGCCTCATCTTATAAATATGCATTTCCAAAGTGTGTGCATTGCTCTAAATTAAAAATTGCTTTTGTAATCATGTTTTGTGTGTGGGAGAACTCTTGGACTTCCCCGAGTGCTATGTCTTTGTTTGCTCTGTTTTCATAGGATTCTACTGAGTTAAAATTTATCATCTGGGCAAGGGAGAAGCATTTGTTCCACACAGGGCTTTCACCTGGATAGTTAATAATGCATTACTTTACTATGTAAATCAGAGACAAGGAGTAAAAGAAAGCTAATGAATTTTTGTCTTAGTTGCTCTTCTCTCATTGCTGGCACAAATACCTGACACCCAAAATGAAGGGAGGAAAGGTTTATTTAGTTCACAGTTACTGGAGCTTTCAGTCCATACTCGGCTGGCTCCAAGGCAGAGAGGCATATGGCAGAGAGCAGCAGTTCATGGAGGTGGAACAGCAACAATGGCGACAGAGGTAGCCAAACAACCAGGGGAGCAGAGAGTCAGAACAAGAGTCTCTCTCTGTCTCTCTTTTGCATTACATCAGGCTCTCTGCCTTAGCCTATCTGCCTCAGGTCACACCTATAATTCCCAGCAGTATTCAGACCCATAATCTCATCAGTACTAAAACACATAATCCAAATAGATCATGAGTGAAGTCTCAAACCTAGAAGTCCCTGCCACATGATTACATGAGTCTTTGTGGGGACAACTAGACATAAACCATGACAAGCAGCTTTTGTTGTTCTCTAGTTCTGCTAGTTATGCTGCTGACAACTATATTCAGGTGAACCTCCCACACCCAGCACCATGTTAGTTCAATTCAGCTGTATGTTACAAGTAGACCACCAGTTTTAAATATATATATATATATATATATATATATATATATAGTTTATGTGTGTGAGACAGAAAGAGAAATATCTGAGAAATGAAATGTTTCTACATTAAACTCAAGAAAACACTACAGCCTCTAGACCAGGAAAGATGACTCTGAAATCCTTACAAGCAATAGCTCTGTTGGCCCTCTCTCTTTCACCAGGGTTTATCCTCAGTACTATATCAACATTGTCCCCCTGGACCACAAGGACTCAGAGGTTACCCATTAAGGTCCTTAACTGCTCCATGGTAAAGGAGCACTCTTATGGTTTGTATTTAAATGTCACCAGAAAGTGTCAAGTACTCATAAATGAGGCTTTTGGAAAGTTCTTGGAACATGCAGGCATGATATGTGTCAGTGGATCATACCACTAATGAGTTCATAGCTAAATGTTAGTTGTTGGGAGGCGAAGCCTGGTCTGAGAAGGTGGGTTGCTGTGGGCATGGCCTGGAAGGATGTGTCTCCCTCCACTTTCCCTTGATCTCTCTCTGTTCCATCTGCAATCGCATCATCAACCTTCCACTGGGATGCTTCTCTGCCATGCCATCTTGGCTGAGAACCAGCCAATGATGAGCTAAAACCTCTACAAAGTGTGAGCCAAAATAAGCTGTTACTCTTAAGTGACAGATGTCTGGTATTATATTTCATTCAAGAAAAAATTCACTAAGACAAATGTCATGCTAATGAAATACATTTTTGAATTGCCATGAAAACATTGGAAGAAGTCTTTCTCTAGGCGCAGTAGTGAAAAAAGATTAGTTCATGCTTGGATCATTAAGAACAGGAAATAAAAGTCTAGCAGATCGAGAGGGAATCCTTAAAGTGTATAGCAAGCAGGTGTCCTACAGCTTTTCTCAATTCAGACTACTACTGTCCAAATGACATAGTCATGATTCACCAGAAAATTGGCCACTTAGTTTGGCTTCTCCTCCCTGATCTTGGAAAGAGGGCAAAGCACTGAGATCACTCCAGGTATGTGATACTGAGATCTGTTTCCTCTCAGGCATAAAGATTAGAATGGAGGATGCCATACTTTGGATATTGGATTTCTCCTAAAATTCTGTGTCCAAGGAGTAGCCCCAGGATAATAATGGAACCTCTATGAGATGGGGCCTAATGGAAGATCCTTAGGTTTCTGAGGATATGTACTTCAGCATAACTGTGAAACGCAATCTCTTTTTCTTGTTTTGATTTCAGGCCATAATATAAGCAGTTTTTCCCTGCTATATGCTCTGCCCACTGCCACTTTCTGCTTCCAGCAGGGAGCGCAAGGGAATGAATGAATCTTGAAATCATGGACTGGAACCCATAAGCCATGGGCCAAAATAATCGTTCTGTTCATCCGTCCATAATGTAATATTCTGATATTGTTTTTATAGTGGTTGAAAGCTAACACAAAGGATAAACAAATTGCCTGGAAAGGAAAAAAAATGTGAATCATTCATTTAAGGACTAGATACATTCACCGATAGTTATTGCAGTATAATGGTGAATAATAGTAGCCTAAATTGCTTTAAAATAAGAAGGAAAGAATATATGATTTAGATATTTACTCTCATTCTTGAGAGCATATTTACCATCTCTTTTTGTAATGGTAACAGATGTTTATTCAAGTAGCAAAATAAACATGCTGTGCAGAGGGAGTTCAGGTCAAGAGAAAGAATGTAAAAAAAAAAAAAAAAACTCACCTATAGTGTGAGGCTGGGACATCATGCAAGCGAAAACATGGTGGCAGCATTTCAATGTGAACTGTCCTTTTTTACCAACTACTGCTCAGGCTGATATCAGGTTGAGTCCATACTTTTGAAAACCTGCTTGAGCTCTCATGAGAAGTCCATGTGTAGGGTTTTGGGAACTGTAATACATATGTGCCTTGTGATTTTGAAATTAATAGGTCAAACTTTTTAAGGCAGCTTTTCCACACCCTAATCTCCTATCTCACTTCTCATTTACACACACATATATCTATAATTCTTTATGGCGTGCCGAGAGACTGGGGATCTGTCTTCTACAGCTTCTTCTGATGGGAAGGTACTATAAGCCCTACTTATTAGACCCTATTATTTACCTTCAACTATGTGGAGGCTTGGTTGAAAACCAAAAAAAGAAAACCATTCAGAAGACATTAGGAAATATTACTGAGCTATCTGATTGGTAGAAGAAATAAAGCAACCTTACTACTATCTTGATAATATAGAACACAAATGCAAGGAAGAAATTGGATTTCCATGCTTTTTGTGGAGGACAAAATATGGCAAAGTGGGTTTTTAGTTATCAAGAGCCTGCTAGGCATAGCCTGAGCAGTTATCAATAGAATGGGTCTACTTAAAAAATGAAAGGCTCAATGCAAGATTCCATCAAAGCTGTGCTAAATTAGGTTCATCAGTGACTCAGCTGATCACCACCAGTAACACTGGAGTCTTGCTTTCTGAACAAGAGCCTCAGATTTTCCAAATTAAGGAATAGCTTCCTTCTTAGTCCTATGAAAATTTCAGGGACCATTTCCCACGTAACATTTCTACAGCTGGTTATTGCAGTCCTTAGGAAAGGATCTGAATGATTCCTCAAGATCTGGCTGGAAATAAGGCTAAGGTTTTGAGGGGCTGTATGTCCACCTTTTTTGTATCCTTATCAGTCTTTTGATTTTTCAGGGAGACTTTAAACATGTGTCTTTTTTATCCCTTGCAATGAATGACAGTGACCGGCTTGGGAAGACATACAACCTGTAGCAGTTATTGAATTCCCTGCTTATATTTATGTATGATTGATTACTAGTTGGTAAGGATTCTGTGAAGTCTGCACAGATATTTATCTTCTTGCTTTTCCTAATATCAGTGAGTTAAAAGCTATCAGCTCTGCTGTCAATCAGAGGTCTCTGGGGGCAGTTGGCCTCAAAGCACTATTGCAATTTGACAACTACGTAACCTCCCTTTGATGAAATTTAAAAATTGGCCCTTAAGTTTGCCAGTAAATCTCTTCCTGGCAAAGGAGAAGGACCCTGTGGGACAATAATATGCTCATGACTAAATATTTGGCCTTTAAGTGACACACCATAGCAGGGGTAAAGATTCTATGACTGCAGTTGCCTTTGGCACCAACTATGGCTACAGATTTAGAAGAGATTTTTCCAGAGAAAAAAACTCAAAACAAATACCCTGTCCCTGTATTAATGAACTTGGAACATGGTTAAAAATTGGCTCAATGCTTATTCTTTAATAACTTCTAATCACAAGGAAAGATGAAAAATGAGAAAGAGAAGAGAGAAATTTCAAGTGGACTGTAGGCCTCCTATTGCTGGGAAAAATACACAAAAGGCATGCATTGCTATCTCCCACTTCTGCATACTTAGTGAGAAAAGTATAAAATGGTTCTCCTCCTGAGAAAGTTTTTCTAGATTCCCAAGCTTAGGGGAGAAAATAGAGAAAGAAAATAAAATTTTCTTAGAACAACAACCATAAAAACATGTGCCCATAGGGAGTTTGTTTGCTGTTTTAGATGGCTAAGCCAAGTATGTTACTGGGTTTTTGGATGGAGGAATCTATATGTGGAGGTCCTGAGGAAAGAACTTGTCATGTAAAACAGAAAAGAGCAAAATGGCAGAGGGTAGAGTGTCAGCTACTCAGCTTCTCCAGAGCAAAGTACCAAGAGTCTGTGAACAACTGCCTAGAGAGAAATCAAAGGAATTCCAAGCCATATGGGAACTGTAGAGAAGAAGGAACTAGGATTCACTGCTACAGGAGAAACCCCTCCCTGACATAGGCCTGAGACTTCTTCATGCAGCTGAAACAGGGTGAAGCTGACCTGCTGGACGGAGACTCAAGAAGACCAATTTTACTATTGACAGGGAAACTGAGACCTGACCTGTACTAGGAGAGATTTGTGTAGCTGGAGGCAGCTCTGTGAAGAGAAGACACAATCCCAAGGGACCTGCCTCATACTCGTTGGTTGGTGAATGAACCATAGTAGAGCCCCATACAGAGTTGGTGTGACTAGGATCTGGTTGGTGAGCTGCCATTGTATCTCAAAGAGCACTGGGGCTTGAACTCTAACAGCACAACAACCCAAGATTCACTTCTTTGTAAACTTTGGTGTGGAAGGAGGGTGGGGCTGTCCTGTCACAGTAGATACCTGGCAGTTGGACATCAGACTAGGGAACACCATTGATAAGTAGGAGCTGGGACCCAGACTCCATTCCAGGAAATACCAAAAGTCAGGCATAGCGCTAACTACAGAGTACTACAAGCAGTCACTTTCTCTATGACTGGTGGCACCAGCAAGTGACATTGGCCTGAGGCAGGATGAGGGTCATTGCCCTCTCCATAGTTCTCTAAGTCCAGAGGTGCAAGCAGGAGGCTTTGGCTGATAATGGAACAAGGATACCCTCTCACCCTTTGATAAACTCAGCCCTGAACTCTACAGTAATCCTACTGCAGACTTGGTAAAGTTATTTAAGACTGATTCTCAGTCTGACTAGTGAACTAACGCAGAACTTGGGTCATCAGAAAAAATTATTTTATATTTTTTCTATTTTTATGCTTTGTATTTTTATTTTATTTTTGGTGCATTGCTTAGGTTTTCACTTCTCTTGTTTGATTTATTTTCTCTGTCCTACCTTGCTCTCTCTTCAGTGGTCTTTCCATACTTTCTGATATTTACAGGTGAGTGTTCACTGTTTCTAGTCTTTCTGTTCTGCCTTGATATTATTTTGCTTTTACTTCATTCTTTGTCTCCTCTCCTCTTGCTTTCTAAAGTATGAGTGATCATCTTCAGTCCTTCAGCCATGCTTCTGCTAGATTTTTCTGTAGTTATGACTCTTCTTTATTCCTTATCCCTTTTAAGTTTCATTTCCCAACAGGATAAATTCACTGCGCCAAGGGGAAATACTCTGCATACTAATTTCTGGTCTAAGTTGGGAGTTTTTATATACCTATAAATCTTGCTCCTACATTAGAAATACCAGATTAGCATCTAGCAGATATTGTAAATTTTTAGGCTGGGTCTGATGATATTTTTATTACTAATTATATTACTCTAACCAAGCTACTATAATTATAGTCATCAGATGTTGACCTTGTATGCTAATACTGTTCACCTGAGGTCATTATCATTCACATAAGTCAGTACAAAAGGACTGGGTGCTGAGCTGAGTAGGTGACAACAACCCTTCTCTAATAAATTAGGAAGACTGGAACTTGGGACAGACACAAAGAGCAATAGCCAGCTAGGTTATTTAATAGCTTTATTGTATCTTCCAGTCAAAATTTTGTTTTGATCTTATTAAGATCAAAAGGTCAGATCAGAAAGAATCACTACCAAGGACAAGTATGAAAGAAGTAAAAAAGATATGAGACCAGTTAACCTGCTAATAACATTCAATTGCCCAATTGCAGAATTTTGATTTCAATTTTAAAGGATATTTGACTTTCACATATACAGGAAAATTAAGAAATATCTTTTTAACATCAAGACAATGCTATATTGGGCTGAATATTTAACCTTTAGGTGCTCAATGAACATGTCCAGATTCATTAGTTTCCCATTCAGGCTTAGGGAAAAAATTGAAAAATAGCAGGGTTGTGAGGACTGCTGATTCAGCCTCAATTTCAAAAAAAAATGAATTTTTGTTCCCCAACTTTCTACTCTTTCCTCCAAATCCCACAGGATATGTAATTTTCCTTGGAAGAGGATGTTACATTACTGAGAGAGGCCATCAAAGCAACTTCTTTCTTGGTCCATCCCTGTTCATGCTCCAGGACAATAGCTCAGGGACACTAAGGGTTCATATATGAAGCCTTCTAAAATATAACCCAACTCTGCTCCATACAAAAAGAAAACCATTGATTTATCTGCTGTTTTTATGCCAGTGTGAAACTTTTGTTAGTTCTCTGATTAGTTTTATCATTACTTAAAATGAAACCGTATAGTGACTACCTTTTTTGTTTTCCTTTCAAGATTGTTTTGACTATTCAAGCATCTTATGTGGTGTCATATGAATTTTAATGTTTTTTTCAATATACCCAAGTGTATATGTGTTTTAGTTATTTTCTTATTGTTGGAACAAAATACCAGATACCTACAAGTTATAGGAGGAACACTTTATTTTAGCTTATAATTTTTAGAGGCTTAAATCCATCCTATGTGTTAATAGTCATTTAAAGGGACATAGATAATACATGGTAAGTATCAATGAGAGAAAAATGAACCCTGACATAATGCTAGTTAGAATGTAAATTGTTACACTGATTTTGTAAAATAGGATGTAGGTTCTTTAAGACTTGATAACAGGTGTATGATATAGGACAACATACCAGTTTTGTTGCTGCAGTGTCACAATAGCTAAACCATGGAATCAATTGAGGTATTTCTCAGCCTTGCCCTCCCCTTTCTTAATGTATTTAGGACAGAGTCTACAGGGTCTACAGGGTCTATAGGCTCTTACCACATAGATCAGAATCATAGTGATTCTCCTGTTCTCAGCCTCCCAAACACTTGGATTACAGGTGCGTGCAACCATGCCCAGTCTCAATCGCCATCTCAGCACAACCCAGGGATGGGGCTGGCACTGCACACTGTGAATTGAATTCCTGCCAGTGCCCTGGGCCAAAGCAGGAGCTAAATGGATGGCCCTCAGCCTTAATACTTTTATTGTCCTATCTATATAAGCTCTGTTTTGTCTGTGTAACATCTCAGATTTGCTAAGTCCCTTCACTTAGATTGTCAATTTCCTCTTTTGTTGTAGTTGTAAATTTGTTCTCTCTGACAAGGCACAAAGTTCTCCTAACCAAAGTAGTGTTAACTATCTAGAAGTGCAAATCCCTCTCAACAGCCTTTATAATTTCACAAGATGCCATGAAGACATCTTGATTTAACTTATTTTATTTTATATTATATAATTTTTCATACCAAAGATTTAACACATATTATATGTGATTAAGTGTAGCTTTTTTCTAGGTGATTAAATGCATATCTTGAATAACGTTACTGTTCTAATTTCGAAAGTATTAGAAATTTAAAAGGCAAGCAGGTTTTAAAAAATTTTTTCATGTTGCTGTTCATTATCTTTCAACTTTGTTCTATAGAATGAATCATATCACCATTGGGAATCCAACTATTTTTGGTCCACACTATAATTGTTCAGAGTATATAAATAGCAAACTAGATGATAAATTAAGATGATATCAAAAAAAGGTGATACCAATCTTGCACTTAGCTCATTGATTGAAATATGTGTGTTATTATTATTTTTTGTCTTTTTGAGACAGGGTCTCACTATGCAGTTCAGGCTGGCCTTGAGCTCACTTTTGTAGCCCAGGCTTGTCTCAAACTTACGCCAATTCTCCTGCCTCAGCCTCCCAAGTGCTGGGATTATAGGCATGCGACATCATGCCTGGCTGGAAAATCTGTATGTTATTGATAAAATGTTTTAAATTAGATTGCCCTAGACAAAATTTTATACTTGTAATAGAAAAGTTTACATTTCTAACTTTAGATCGTCAATGTTATGAGTTTGGGAAGGCAGTAAAACATAAATCTGGTTTTTTAAAATACTGTCCTTTTATGTTTTCAGCTAACTGCTAACACTTCTTTTATGGGCTTTTCTGGACATGTCAGGTACTGAAGTCACAAAGTATAAGTAGCTTTCAGCCTCGATGATCTTTATGATAAGCATGTGAAAGCCTCTGAAGTTCCAAAATTAAGTTATAAAGTGTAGATGTATTCAGACATTTGTTAAACATTGTCATGGATTTCTATGTACCTTCAGGTGTGTCAATCTTCTCTCTCTAAATTGACTGTAACCTTCTTAGGATCAGAACACTTAGGTTGGTCTATGTGTTTTTATTGCAGAGCTTTCTTTATCAGGCGCTTGACAATAATGCCATGAAGACACTTCATTTTAAGTTATTTTATTTCATATTATATAATTTTTCATACCCAACATTTAACACATATTATATGTGATTAAGTGCAGCTTTTCTCTAAGTGATTAAATGTATATCTTGATTATTGTTACTGTTCTCAATTTCGAAAGTATTACCAATCCGAAAATCAAGCATGTTTTTTTTTTAAATCAAACCTAAATTATCCAATATTCCATGAGTATTATATATCAATTTTTTTTATTTGTTTTCTCCTAGACACTAGTCTGAAAAGGTGTTTGTCTTAGTTACTTTTTACTCATTGCTGGGACAAATGCCCAACACTCAAAATGAAGGAGGAGAGGTTTATTTAGTTCACAGTTTATGGAGGTTTCAGTCCATATTCGGCTGGCCCAAGGCTGAGTAGAACAGAGCAGAGAGCATCCAGTTCATGGCAGTGGAAGAACAACAAAATGGCGACAGAGGCAGCCAACCAACCAGGGTAGCAGAGCAACAGCATGAGTCTGTCTCTCTGTCTCTCTTTATATTACATTCAGGCTCTCTACCTCTGCCTGCTCGCCTTAGGCTACACCCATAATTCCAGAAGTACTTAGACTCATAATCCCATCAGTACTAAAACACATAATCCCAGGGATGATGGATCAAGTCTCAAACTCTAGATCAATACTAAAACACATAATCCCAGGGATGATGGATCAAGTCTCAAACTCTAGATCAATACTAAAACACATAATCCCAGGGATCATGAATCAAGCCTCAAACTCTAGAAGTCCCTGCCCAATGACTGCATGAGGCTTTGGGGGGACAACTAGACATAAACCATAACAGTGTTTGATACCTTAAGCATTATTAGAACAAGAAACAAGTGCCAGTAAGTCACAGGAAAAGGAAGGAGATCAGCAATATACATTGTATCAATTGTTAGAAATGTACTACTAATGTATTTTGAAACTGTCACATTGTAATTTCTTATTAAAAGTAATAAAAAAGAAAAAATACTTATATGTATATGGCTATCAATTAAGTGAAAGAAGTTTTATGCCTATATTGTTTGGTCAATTATTTACTGCTCTATCTTATAATATGGACAACTACTTTGAAGATTATAGGGGGACTGGGAAATTGCTCTGTGGCACAAGTGCCTGCCTAGCAAGTGCAAGGTTGTGAGTGGAAAACCTGGTCCCACAAAAAAAAAAAGATCACAGTACATAACATGCTAGCCATTGTTGCTCTCCCTACAATCATGTTTGAACGATTTGTACCATATTTTTCTCTTTAGAATGAAAACAAAAACATAGCTATTGTTTCTTTCAGTTTGGTGAAAAGAAAAATTTACATTAACATTTAAAAAAAAGAACTAGGCTTGATTTTTTACAGAAACACTAGTTATTTGTCATGCAGGGCCTGTAGAAAGCTCACATATGACAAATTTGGGAGTTAAATAATTCTAATAATATTTTTCTTCTGTATTTAGGCAGTTGTCCTAGCTTCTCATCCTTACTCTTCCCTGCTCTATACCTATAATTATGTTCACTCCCACATTCATATTTTAGCTTAATATTTATAATAGAGTTATTTCTCTTTCCCCTGTGCTAGAAGAAATGACACCCCTCACTATTGTTTTGATGTAGGGATGATAATTTCTTCAGGAACTCTAAGATTTCCTTTTACAAGGGCACCAAGTCTTGAGGGTATGGCAGTGGAAATCTAGCTGGTTTATTTATTTTTATTTTTTCAAATTTTATTAATTTTCATGAGACAGAAGTAACAATGAGACAGTCTCAAAACATGTTAGTAGGACAGCCACAATAATTAATACAATGCATATTGTTGTCTTCATAGTAGTTGTTCAGAATACAAGATACAGTCATGATAACTTTTCTAAATATTATTAGTACAAATATTTCTCATTAAACTAAGAAAAAGTAATTATATGTATAGACCAATAGTTCATAATAACAGGATTTTCAGCAGTACTGGCAATGTTGGAAGCTGTTGACTTGAGGCTTTTACAGCTCAGTATATTAATATGGCTTTACTTTTTATACTGCATAGTTAAACTTTTCTCCTGAATGGCTAATACCCAGTTAAACAAAACCAATATAACAAAAAGTGTAACTTTTGTAACACAAAAACTGTATCTGACATGGTCAGTCGAAGCCCCTCAGGAATTACCCTGAAACTATGTACAGCAGATTGTAGATCTTTTGTCAGTGTTAGCCATTTGAATGAGTCACGGCCATTGCTTGATGAGTTTGCTCTCTGTGAAAGCCTAAAAGAATGTTTTCTCTCTAGTTGACTCTCCTTAGGCACACTATACATCTTCAATCCCTTTCCTCCATGGCCCCATAATCTCCTTGAACAAAAACATTGGGACAGCACTAAGTTATAGGTTGTTACAAAACAGGTTCTCTTATGCCCTGAGTCCTCACTGACCTTGAAAGGCTAAGGCCAAAATATTGGCTCTCCTTGTGGCCCTTCTTGTTCTCTAATTTTTGGTCTGCAATCTTAAGGAGTTAACCCTCCAGAAGAGAAGCTTAGTGATATTTTTGTCCTATAACATAAGTACTTTAGCTTAAGACAGTGGTCTTTATGAATATCAAACATCTTAGACTTAACATTTACCTGTTTTAATCATATTCAGTGAAATAACCCCTTATTTTCTTTGCCTGAAAATGTATTTTATGGTTCCAAAAAGACATATGCCTCTCTTATGCTATGTATCTGCTTCCATATAAAATGAGATCACATGAGCAGGCCAGATAGTTCAGCAGATTAAAGCTGCAGATGCAGGGACTGCAGTTCGATCCCTGGCATACTGTGTTGGCCCCAAGCTTATTGTGACAGTCACTGAGACTGAGCATGGTCACACACAACTACAATCCCACTGCTTGGGAGGCTGGAAACTGGAATATGACTACAAGTGTGATCTGTACAGTGAAACACTGCAGTCCTTGTGTCAAATACATTATGATAATAATAAAAATAAAGTGAGATCACAGTTGGCTTTAATATGTGTTATGGTTTATGTCTAGTTGTCCACCCAAAGCCTCATGCAATCATCAGGTGGGGACTTCTAGAGTTTGAGACTTGATTGATGATCCCTGAGATTATGTGTTTTAGTACTGATCTAGAGTTTGAGACTTGATTCATGATCTCTGGGATTATGTGTTTTAGTACTGATGGGATTATGCGTCTAAGTACTTCTGGGATTATAGGTGTAGCTTAAGACGGATAGGCTGAGGTAGATAGCCTGAATGTAATATAAAGCGAGACAGACTCAAGCTATTAGTCTCTGCTCCCCTCGTTGTTCCATTGCCTCTGTTGTGATTGTTGCTGTTTTGCTGCCATGAACTGGATGTTCTTCCCTGTGCCTCTCAGCCTTTGGACAGCCAAATATGAACTGAAACCTCCAGTAATTGCAAGCTAATAAACCTTTCCTTCCTTCATTTTGAGTGTAAAGTATTTGTCCCAGCAATGAGTAAAATGTAACTAAGACTATATGTGATTTTTATGTACAATATTTTTGGCACTTAGTTGATAAATATTTTGCAGTTTATGATAATATTTGAATGATCTTATTTTGTTTCTTACCAGAGTGAGAATTTGAAAATAAAAAAGCAAGTGCTGGGGCTGAGGAGATAGCTTAGTAGAATAAGGGCCTTCCTGGAAAGCACAAGACCCTGAGTTCAATCCCTGTTTCACCAGAAAATAAACAAACAAACAAATAAATAACGTAAGTGCTTACTTTCAATATTTCAATTACTGAAAATTTGGATTAATTTTTTTCAACTTAATGCCACTATTAAGAATGTTTGTTAGTGAATATTTTTTTAATTTTATTTATTTATTTATTTATTTAGTTAGTTAGTTAGTTTCAGAACCTTTGTTTGTTTATTCACTCATTTTTATGTCTGGCTCAGCCCACCCTGAGGGCAGGGCTGGCGCAGCATGTGGTGCCAGGGCTTGAACCGCGGTCCCTGAAGCCGCCTAAGCTTTCCCAAGCAGGCGCTTTAGACCACTGAGTCATCCCACCAGGTCCCTGTTAATGAATATTAACAAGGGACATATTATTTACCTTGCCACATAGGCCATAATTATGTCAGTCTTACAAGTAATATAGTGCTGGTTAGACAGCTCAGCAGATTAAAGTACCTACTTAGGCAGATACATGGACTGGGGTTTGATCCCCAGCATGCTGTGCCAGCTCCAACCCAGGGGGACATTGAGATAGCTACTGAGACTGGGAATGGTGGTGCATGCCTATAATCTCAGTGCTTGGGAAGCCGAAAACAGGAGGATCACTACAAGTCTGATCTGTGTAGTGAGGCACTACACATCCTGTATTAAATATATTAATAAATAAATAAAAGTAATGTATCTCTCCATGATGCTCAAAATTATTTTATTGCTTAATATTTTCCAACCAGTCTAAGGTTTTATGAGGTATGTCTGAATCTACAAGGGACATATTTACTGACAAAACTTTCAACTTTATCTCAGTAGCTCAACTGTGCAATAGTAAAGAGGTAGAATTAATTAAAGAGTAAAAATCTTAGTGAAATCAGTATTATTCCAAATTCTTACAAGGGAACATTCTATAAATCAGACAGAAGTGATGCAGATTATACTGCTAATATTCTTTCAGTTAGACTCTCATAAATAAAAATAAAAGATCTGATAATGAAAGTATTTCATCATCCATGGTCCTAAAACCAGTTACTTCAAAGACTTTATTTCACTTTTTGTGACTATTATTACCCCCTAATTACAAATTAAATTGTTTATAGGACATACCTTTTTCTGTTTGGTTGGCTTGAAGGCTTGGATGGACATACACATCACCATATAAGAAGTTAACAGAAAATTTATTGCCACTTGTAATCTGGTTTTAAAACCCAAATAAATTCTTCCTTAAAATAAATGAATGATGAGTATGAATATGATTGACTCGGCTATATATGTTCAACAGTTATTGTTTGTTTTTATCAGACTTGTTGCAAATACAAAGTTTCCCATAAAAATTAAGAATAATGAGCTATAATAATTTCCTTCTTTATCAGGTTGCAGTGTTACTTTAAAAGTTAAGTATTGTGCTCCTGAACTAGAAAAGCAGCAGCAGTAGTAGTTCCATTTTTGTAAAATATTATACTACAATACTGAGTAATTAATTGTGTTTTAGTTTATCAATGTGTTATGAAATTCTTCATGATGAGACTTCTTTGTTGAATGAGTAATACCCTAAAGACTTTACATGACTAGACCACCACACCCACTTTAGTTTGTTATTTTACATTCTTTCAGAGCTAGATGTATCCTCTTTCTTGTCTTATTATTAACAAAGCCATGGTTTCTATGTTAGGGAAGATGGAAAATCAGGTTTGAACTCTTTTCAGAAGTATGAAGCCCTATCAGTATGTGTCCTTTATTAGAGTTCACAAGAGTTCCTACTCTAGTTTTTGTGGCCCCTTGAAGAACTCAAGACTTTATTTTTTTTTCATTTTCTTTTGCTTTTTTCCTTTATTTTTGTGGTGATGAAGATCAAACCCAGGGCCTCACATACGCTATGCAAGTGCTCTACCATTTCAGCCGTTACAAGCTTCTGAATGGCTGGATAGCTGAGTGTCCATTCTGTTTAGTCATGAAAATGAATACTTCATGTCCAGAATAATTCTAAATTTCAGTTAAGCAACATGAAACACAATAAGAAAATTTTGGACATATACCTCTCTGCTGAATAGAAAGCAGTCATTTGAATTTCCCCAACTGTAAAACGGATATAATTACATTTTCTTTTGTTGTAAGCATTGTAAGCATCAAAAAGATAAAAATACAAAAATGGTCAGTGAATTTTGAATACTTTACATGGCTATACTTTTTTTTTTTTTAGACAG
>PVJA010016855.1:15815-42796 GCA_004027025.1 Myocastor coypus
GAGTCATTGGGCGGGGACTTCTAGAGTTTGAGACTTGATCCTTGATCCCTGGGATTATGGGTTTTAGTACTGATGGGATTATGGGTGGAAGTACTTCTGGGATTATGGGTGTAGCCTATGGCGGGAGCTAAGGCGGAGAGCCTGAATGTAATATAAAGAGAGACAGAGAGACAGACTGTAGCTCGAGCTGGTGCTGCTGTTCTGCTGCCCTGTTTGATTGGCTGCCTCTGCCACCATTTTGCTGCTGTTCTGCCGCCTTGAACTGGATGCTCTCCGCCGTGCTCCACTCAGCCTTGGGCCAACCGAATATGGACTGAAACCTCCACAAACTGTGAGCTAAATAAACCTTTCCTTCCTTCATTTTGAGTGTTGGGTATTTGTCCCGGCAACGAGTAAAAAGTAACTAATACACAGGGTCTTGCTATGCAGTTCAGGCTGGCCTTGAGCTCACTTTGGTAGCCCAGGCTGGTCTCGAACTCGCACCAATCCTCCTGCCTCAGCCTCCCAAGTGCTGGGATTACAGGTGTGCGCCACAACACCCAGCTTTACATGGCTATACTACCACATTTATTTATCAAGCTACTCAGAATTTCCTGAAAAAGCTATGGTTTGTTTTTTGTTTGTTTCTTTGTGTGTTTGGGTTGTTCTGTTCCTATTATTTTGTTTGTTTTTGGTTTTTTTTTTTTGTATTGACAGTTGAACTCAAGACCCTGTGCTTGCCAAGAAGGCTTTTGTGTCAGGGACCCCCTCCCAAAACCAGGGATGTGACACTAGGTTGCTTAAGGAAATAACACTTTGGTTTAAAAAAAAAAAAAAACTCTGAATAAACCAAATGCTTCATGTTCATACTTATGTTTGTGTATGCAAGGATAACAAAATCAGCATGAGTAATTACAGCACAGAGATCCCTTCAAGGCAAACATATTTACTAGTGCACACTATAAATATTAAGCAAACGAATGCTGACTGTTAATTTGAAAACACTTTTTTTTTTCTGTTTTTCTCCATTTAGTATGATATTGGCTGTTGGTTTGTCATAGATGGCTTCAAAGACCCAATCCAGAAATGGGCATCCAAGATGAACATACACTTCTCAGAGGAAGAAATATTAGAAGCTTATAAATACATGAAGAAATGCTTCCCATCACTAGCCATCCAAGAAACGCAAATTAAAACAACAACTAGATACCATCTCACTCAAGAAGGAATGGCTATCATAAAGATATCAACCATCAGCAAATGTTGGAGGGGCTGTAGGGAAAAAGGAACACTTCTTCACTTCTGGTGGGAATGCAGAGTGGTGCAACGATTATGCAGAGCAGTGTGGAGACTCATTTAAAAACTAGGACTGGATATCCCATTCAATCCAGCTATCCCCTTACCAGGAATTTTCCCAGAAGAACTGAAAACATCATGGCATAGTGATGTCTGTCCACCTATATTTATAGCAGCACAATTTGTGATAGTCAAATCTTGGAAACAACCAATGAGCCCATCACCTGAAGAATGGTTGAAAATGATGTGTTATTTTTATATAATGGAATATTGCTCAGCTCTCAAGAATGATAAATCTGAATATTTCATATATAAGTGGATGTATGTTGAACACATACTCATAAGTGAAACAAACCAAACCTACATGTGTAAATATTGTAGTCTCCCTAGTGTAAGAACTCAAAAGAAGATATTGTGAATGGTGGAAGGTTATACCTTTTGTATGCTTGTATGGCACCACTTTGTGAACCAGAATGAGAAATTTTATATTTAAGGAAACCTGTGAAAACTTCTTTTTTAAAAGTTGATTTGTCATGGTCTTCTGTATGCTTTGCAGATTTCTCTTTGTAATGAAAACTGTCTAAAATAAAGCATTATTTTAAAAATCTGATTGAAATAAAGAAAATCTATTCCAATTTTCTATAGAGATTCTAACATGGACTGGACTTCAAATTTATGAAATTCCTTTCCTTTTTCTTTTTTTAAATGTTTTTTCTTTCAATTATTTGACCAATATTACATACCTATATCTATTAATCTAAACAGATTTGATGATGAAGGTGTGTAATACAACCATTGTTAAATTTTTGTTCTTAGTTTGAAATTATGTACTATATGTAGTGTTGCGTTTTACTATTTTTCTATCTTTGTTTCTGCTATTTTCACTCTTTAATTTTTTTTTTGGTGGGACTGGGGTTTGAACTCACAACCTTGCACTTGCCAGGCAAGCACTTGTATCATGAAGCTATCTCCCCGGCCCCTAAAATAAAATTTTAAATTAAAAAAATGTTTTTTCTGTGTCTTTTGAGAGGATGATGTGATTTTTCTCCTTGGCTCAGTGGATATAGCATATTACATGTATTGATATACATATGTTGAACCATCTCTACATCCCTGGAATGAATCCTATTTAGTTACAATGTATAATCTTCTTGATGATGTGCTGCATTCTATTTACCAGTGTTTTACTGAACATTTTTGTGTCTATGCTCAACAGGGAGATTGGCCTGTATTTTGTTACTTTTTGTTTGTTTGTTTGCTTGGTACCAGGAATCAAACTTAGGACCTGTGCTTCCCAGGCAAGCACTTATTCCACTGAGCTGTCTCCCCAGCCCTTGCCTGTACTTTCTTCCTCTTTTTTTATTATTTGCTTGGACCTACCACTGATATTTTTATCATGGAAATACTTTCTTCCATTAATGACTCTGAGAGAATTACTTCTTCTTTAATTTCATTAAAGATTTTGAGGATTAGTGGCATTAGACATTCCCTTGTGTCTCGGAGAAATCAGCAGTGAATTTAGCAGGTCCTGAGTTTTTCTTTGTTGCTATGTTTTTATTTATATACCCTCTTTATTAAGCTCTGCAAAACAAAATAAATTAGCAAAGAGTTGGTAATAAGTTATTAAAGAGACAATCCACAGAGTAGGAAAAAAATTCCCTGCTGTTTCTCAAAGGAGTAATATCTAGAATATATATTTTTAAAAAACTGAAAAAAATCAGACTAATCAAATGTAAAGATCCAAACCAAAGCAGGCATCTGATATGAATACACATTTCCCACATGGAAAAATACAAATGGCAAGTAAGCATTTTTAAAAAATCTTCATCATTATGGGTCATCTGAGAGATAAAATGTAAAACAACACTGATATTCAGTCTCACCTCAGAAAGCATGGATATTAAAAGAAACCAACACAACACGAATGCTCAAGTGGTGGGGGTGGGAGTGGAAACGAACCCTTCTCTGCTCTTTTTGAGAATGTAGATTGGCACAACCACTATGGAAATCAATGTGGACACTCCCAAAAAGCATAAAACTAGAGGTTCCATCCAATTTAGCTATTCCCTTTCTTCATAGTTTCCTGAAAGAATTAAATGCATTATACCACAGTGATACATGCATACTTACATCTATAGCAGCACATATAGTCAAGTACCTAACACAGGCTGTAATAGCTAAATTTTACAAGCAACTGAAATGCCCATCAAGCAATGAATAGATAAAGAAGATATAGGTTTTTCTTTTTACACTTAAGTACTACTATGCGAAAAAAAAAATAAAGGAGACATTTCTAGGTAAATGGATACACCATGAAACTTCATTCTGAAGTAAAATTAATAGGACACACATGGTATCACATTTTTCTCTAGTGTGAGAAGCTCAAAGTGTAAGTAAGGAACAAAATGGAAAGGGAGACTAAGGAAGGGAGGATAGAACAGAAGGGAAAGGACAAAAAAGAGAAAAACAATGATAGAATGTAACTAAAGCATTTATGAATAAGGAGGGGAAGAAGAGTTCAACAGAGGAGTCTAATAGTGTAAAAAGAATCAACATATATTGTGTACAGTTCTAAATTCCCTGTGATAAATGTGATCATCATGTATACCTAAATTGTACGAATAAACTTAATTTAAAAACTATGAGAAATAATAGATTAAAATTTGGGGCAATAGATTTCAATTGTGGTTGACGAACAAATTGCTATAATATTCCATTAACTATTTAATACAAGTAAAGCCTTGCAAGTTTCCTTTATTCAAAACAACTGCTGTGTTTCAGATATCTACTTCATAACTCACACCACTGGATCATTTTCCTTTTAAGAGTAATTGTGCATTGTATGGTTTTATGTAGTCTTACAAATAATTGATGTAATGATAGCATTCTCAATGCTGCAGAAATGTGAGAAGAGTTTATGTGAATATTGATATCTGTAATACTGATGAATTCACTTCATAAGTTCACTGAGAAATGTTGATGACCATTAAATGTTGAAGTAATAGGCTACCTGTCCCAGTTGTATGGCCAAGCTGGTACCATATTCTTATATTCTGGTTGTTGAAAATGAGAGGAAGACATGGGCATATAGCGAATGAAAAGCTGTCTACTCTTCAGCTTGTAATAACGAAGCTAATACTCTGTTATAAGATGCCACTTCTTTTGGTATCGGGGTCACAAACTTGTCATAGCGCCACCCCTTCCTCTTGAACAATCGTTGAAGGATTCCTGGCATACTGTAGCCATACTTTACAATGAAGTCCTTAAAGGCAATTGTTCCATAAAGGTCTTCAATAATGTCAGGAGGAGGTTCATGTTGAGCTTCCGCTAAGATCTTGGGATCAATCAAAGACTCATCATTTATCAGCTTTCTCCCCAGTTTGGGCTTCATGTACCATGCTTCATACCTGATCTTCTCACTCTTTGGTGGATGGTGCTTCTTTAGCTTCTCACGTTCCCTCTCAAAGTCTAGTTCTTCTATGGTGAATATTATTTCCTCCACTTTCTTTAGCCCCTTGCAAATTTTGAGCTCAGGGATAAGCTCATGTATCTTCTTTATTCGGACATCTTCATAGGTTGGTTTGAACTCAAAGCCAATGTCAAATAGTTTCAGCAGGAAATTTTCAGTTATGCGTAAATCTCCCAAAGTCGTGATCCATCTGCTGAAGTCGCGAATTACTTGTGGCACGTAGTTACGAGGAAGAGCGCTGAATAAATACAATGAGGTTACAGTCTCTCCCTGAATCAAGCTGTACCGGCGTGGCTGAGGAATCTCCGGAAGGCTAGGCATGGCTTTTTCATGACATTGTTTAGATAACTTTCTGGGTTTCTTGGTTTTTACCGTCTTGCCCTCGCAATAATCCCATGTGTCATCCACCTTCTGGTCCAGGTCCAGTACTTTGAGTGCCTCTCGCAAGAGATCTGCAGGAACATCTTTCACAGAGGAGAGGAGAATGGCGGAAATATTCTGGTTCAGGTAGGCTTCAACATCATACATAAACATTTGAAGTGGTAGTTGGGCTGAAGATAGTGTGGAGCACAGGTTCATTGTGTTCTTGGGCTGCTTTTTCCAGTTCATTTTGGCGTCAGGCTGGGAGACTCCATGAGTGACCGGAGGGTCACAGGCTTCCTTGGCGCCAGGAATGATCAAATCTTCAGAAACTGGACAGCCTTTCCTGAAGTCATCTATACCTTTCTTCACAAATACCCAACGCTGGCTGTCCAGAGTAGTGGGAAACTGGAAATTCTTGTTCTTATGCTTTGCGAAACGCTTTGACAGTCTTTCCACCAGGGTTTGTACATCATATCCAGGGGCACTGGTTCTCGTACCCATGCCTTCAAGTGCCAAATTTGCTCCACCACGGTGCCCCTGGTTTGGCAGCCACCACCAGAATCTCAGTGATTTGTTTGTTTCCAGAACTCAGGGGTGTTGCTAAGTGACGAAGAGGACCTCCCACTGGAATTCTCTGTGCAGGGAAAGCCAGAGGGCTAATGCTCCTCCCCAAGCTAGTTCCATTTCCTCCTTCCTTGTGTAGACATGGCATTTGATTTATCTGCTCCACTTTATATGCATAAGAATTGAGTGCAAGTCCTTATGCGAACATCTATTTTCAATACCCTTGGCTGAACTTTAGTTGGGAGTCCTATAAGGAGATCATGAGAGCTGCATGTTTAACGTTAGCCATCAAGCACTTCCCAAATATCTCTACTGTTTCTCTCCCTCTCTCTTTTTTACATAGGCAGATGAAATGATATGTGTGTATCATGTAAAACACTTTAAGTGTCATTTGTATGTAAGTAAGTATATAGGTAATCACACATGTTTCGCAGCAACTAAATCTAGCCATTTATCTTTTTTCTTTTTTTTTTTCACAACAAAAGAATCCTTTACTGATACTTTTGCAAAGTTAGTAACACGTTGACACAAAGTTACCTAGCAACTAATAGCTGACTTTAAGCAGGCTATTTGCTTAAAGTTCCCATCAGGACATACAGCATGACAGGCTTCTGCAGAAGACTGAGCAGTGCACCATCTTCCCTTCTGGAGTGAGGAAACAATTCTCAAAGTGCAGAAGCAGAGCTCCCTCAAAAGGAACCATAGCCATCCTCAGTAGCAACCAGGTCCAAAGATCTTGCTTCAGTGAGAATAGCTATTTGGTTAGTTATTTGAATTTTGGCTACTCTAAAAGGCATGAGGTATGTTGCTGTGGTTTTCATAGGATGTTTCAAGTAACCCCTGGTGTTGAATTTATGTTCATACATTGCTTTGCCATTCACGGCTCTCTAATAGTGAAGTATACATTCAAATTTTTGCTTATTTTAAAATGTGAGAGTAATTGCTGGTTTGGATTTAAGTCCTTTATCATACATAATTCATAGTTTTAGTCTTCTACCTCTGCATTGTTTCTTGCTTGTCTTAACAATGTATTTCAAAGAGTAGAAGACTTAAAGTTGATGGAGTTTCATTTGATTTGTTTCTCTATAAAATGTTCTTTTCATGTTGTAACTAATAAAATATTGCCTATCAAATATCACATAGTATTTTGTCCTTATTATCCTTCTAAATTTTCTTGTCTTTTTTAAATTGGTTTATGTTGCTGATACATTATATTTACATTCATCCTAGAGGATTGGTACATACACTTATTGAATCTTTTTTTCTGATATTTATTTATTTAGGTCTGGGAAGATAGCTCAGTGAAATAAGTGCTTGCTTGGCATGCACAAGGGCCTGGGTTCAATCCCTGGTCCCGCAATAAATAAATAAATAAATAAATAAATAAATAAATATTTATTTATTTATTTATTTATTTATTTATTTATCTACTTACCTATTTATTTATTTGGTACAGGGTTTTGCCATGCAGCTCGGACTTGTAGTGCTACTCCTGTCTCAGCCTCCCCAGTGCTGGGATTACAGGCATGGGCCACCATGCCTAGTTTCAGTAGCTAGCAATGGCAGCACAACCTGTGGTACATGGAAATCAATCCCAGGTCTTTGCACTTAGCAGACAGGAACTTAGCCCACCGAGCTATCTCCACACCCCACATAGTGAATATTACTCATTTTACTTCCCCCCTTTGTACTCCATTCCTTGCCCTTCCTTTTCTTATTGTAAGTTCAGTTTTGTAAATCATACAATATATGCAACCAATGACTGCTATATTCATCAAAATGATTTTATGCTTTTGTCTATGGATCTCGCTAGAGCTTTTTTTTTTGAAATGGTGAGCTTCTCATTAAATTAAATTTGTAAGTGTAAGAAATAACTTTTATATGTTTCCTGTTTTTCCTTTCTTATCTGTTAATTTTTATGTCTTTACAACAATCCCACGTCGTTACTTTGCCTTTATTGTGAGTCTTGGAAATCAATCTGTATCTGTTATAAAAAAAATTAGGTATTTTACATTTTTTGTTCTGCTAAATCCTTTAAATTTTTATAGTAATTTTAGAATTAGTGAATGTGTAGGAAAAAACATGTTGATATTTTCATGAAAGTCTATGGAATCTTTAATTGGGGATAATTATCATTTTAACAATGTCATATTTTATTACTCACGAAAAAAATATATATATATTCATCAACATACATACATTATCTCTACATTATTTTGAAGTTTCTGTGGCATTTGTTTCATATCTTTCTCCTGGATTTTTTCCAAATGCTTTCATGCTTCTAATCCTATGTGAATAGCTTTGATCGTGACTTTTCAGAGCATAGGCCTATATTTTGTACACCAGCATGTTTGCTGGTGATAAATTTGTTATTCTTTTACTCATCAAAACAATTTGTTTTGATTTGGTTTTTGAATATTTTCTCTGTATATAAAATTCTGGATGAATGTATATTTTTCCTACCAGTACTTTAAGTATGTGACTTCACCGTTTTCTCCCTTGTATTGTTTTGAGTGAGCAATTTGATGCCTCCTTGACTTTTGTTTCTCTCTACCTGAGATATTTCTTTTTCCTCTGACTGTTCTGAAGAACCACAGTTTCCATCACAGTATGCATGCCAAGCTCTGCTACTTGCACTTTTCTTAGGTGGATTACTTCTGTGCTTTAGCTTAATCTCAACTTGGTACAATTTTTTTTTTTTTGTCTTTTTGAGACAGGGTCTCGTTATGCAGTTCAGGCTGGCCTTGAGCTCATTTTGGTAGCTCAGGCTGGTCTCGAACTCGCACCGATCCTCCTGCCTCAGCCTCCCGAGTGCTGGGATTACAGGCGTGTGCCACCACTCCTGGATTTGGTACAATTTCTGATCTCTGCCTGACTTCCTCTTTCTTCAACTATGGTCTGGGTACCTAGGAAACCATCTGAAAGTTATCACTGGGCCTAACCTCATTTGCTTCACTTTTCTAAAAGATCAGTCTCTGCTATCGAATATTTAGTTCCTTGAAAATTACTGACACATTTACTTCTCATATTTAAAATGTCACAAGCAATCAGGCTAGTCTTTTTTTAGCTTACATTTGCTAGAATTAGAGAGATAATACGTTTTGCTTTGCGCTATTGCTGCCAGTCACATGAACCTGGCCCTTCCAAAGTCGCTAGAGTGTAGTAGCATAAAATTCATACTCATTATTTCAAAATGTACACCATACTCATGAAAACCACCTTCTTCAATTCCATACCATTTTATGTTTCTTGGGTCAGTTTTCCTGTCAGTAGAACAAAATCCCCAATGTGTTTTAATTAAAAGAGGGAGGATTTATTTGACTCAAAGTTTCTAAGAGCTCAGTATATGATTGGCTGGCTCCAAGCCAGAAAAGGCTTCATAAAAGCGTCTGGCAAAGGAACACTGTTTAACCTATGACAGGTAAGAAGCAGAGAAAGGAAAGCGAGTGAGAGATAGATGTACAGATGTGGATAGATAGAGCGATAGATAGATAGGTAGATAGATAGATAGATCCTCCAAAGGCACACACACATCCTTTAATCATATCCTAGCTCTTAATAGCATATTAAACTACAAACTCATTAATGGATTAATTCACTATTGAATGCAGTGTTACCGCACTTCCAAAATCTCCACCATAAAATGTATTATTGTTATAGGGAACATTTTATTTTTTATCATTTTTAATTTTCAATTTAATTTAATTTAATTTTTGATACTGACGATGAAATTGAGGACCTTGCACTTATCAGATAGGCTCTCATGCTGCTGAGCTATCTCCCCCAGTCCCAGTGACATTTTAGAACTAAAACATAACATTACTTTTACTCCCAGTGTTTATGATAAATGTTCCCATTAAAATCCAGAAAATAAATGTCAAAAGTCTTAACATACATTAGACCTTTTATAGTTTTGATCCATCACTCCTTTTGTTATCACTAGGAATTTTGCAGTACACAAATTTTAGATTCCTCAATCAAGAATCTAACTGCTTTTTCGGAGAAAGCAGAGCTAACCATATAGATTAATTTATACCTCCAGACATTTGTATTTTCACTGCCATTTCAGCAAGCCATTTTTAAAAATCCTTCAGTTATGTTTTATAGCAGGAGCTACATTAAGGTATATGAAATATTCTCTCTTCCCTAACTGTTACCAAGTCATTCTTCCTTTACCTCATCGAGAACTCATTCAGCGTTCCCACATTTCTTTGTATCAGTTGATTAATTCATTGGACATATTTATTGACAACAAGTATGACTCAAACAGTTACATAGAATTAATAATATGTTATTTAATAAAAGGGACAAAGTCTGTGTTCAATTTTTACATTCTCTTGGACAAGGAGAACAAAACCAAACCAAACAAAAACTGTTATTTTGACTCTTACCATCTCGCATAAATAGTTATTATATATTGTTATGAAAATTCAAACAAATGTATATGTAAAACTCAATGATTTTATGGTGTAAAACATAAGAACAACCAAATTTGTATTTTTAAATCATTTATATGGACTATAACTCAAAATTATTTATTTAGCTACTCTGCATCTAAAGATACATATAAGAAGAATCAAATCTGGTTCTTGTCAAGAAGTAGTATAGAATTATAGAAGTTTGCATATTCTCTAAGATGTTTTTTAAAGTTATAGGTAAGATATCTATTCTCAAGTAATGTTTTGTTCCCACAGTTTTAATGAATACACCACTTTTGGTTTGATATCTTCTGGAAGTTTGTATTATTTTACAATTAGTCTTTATAGCTGCCTTCTATTACTTAATAGTGTTTAAGTTTTGCAATAATATTTCTCTGATGTTCAAGGTCTTTAGTCTTCTCATTTATTTTTCCTTCTGTAACAGCCTATTCTTCTTTATAAGGCTTTTGTTTTGTTGGTAATCTGGTCATATGACTTTTATTTTTTTTCACAAAATTGTGTTCTGTTTCATGTATTACATCTTGTTTCTTACCAGAATTAGTTCTACTTGTTGGTTATTGTCTCCTCTTTTATTTTTACAAAATATCTGGACAAGCCATCCATTCATAACTGTGAATAAAGGACACATTGCATTAGCTAAAGAAATTAGCATGCCTGATCTACAGATGTGAGGTGAGCTTTGCTAATAGCCTTCTCCTGTAAATGGGAGGGAAAAGAATGCCAGTTAGAAATTGCCATTATTCCTTGATAAGTGCAATGGAACTTATAGATGAGATGAGGGCCTCTCATTTGCTGAAACTTTAGAAATTCTCCAACATTGGAAGACTTTAGTTGATCTCTGTTCTAGCTAGAAGTGCAATTCCATTTTGATACCCTACAATTTTTACTGTGGCTTGAAGCACATTTTCTCCTAATTCCTCCACATGATTTAATTTTAATCATGGTTCAGTCATGCAGAACAAGGTTTCTGATAACTTTTGATGTTCACGACGTAAACAGCAGACTAAAGAATGTATTTCAAAACTTAAATTTGAATAGTCTAAATGCGAACTTTAAAATTTGTACATTTCCTCCTTCATAAATATCCTTGTATTTTCCTCTTTGATTTAAAACCAAATGATATATTTAGGACTTTGGTAAATGAAGAATGATAGTCTTTGGTTTGTGGCCAAATGGGTTTGGAAATATTTTTACATTTCACACGTTAGAAGAAAAAAACAATCTATGAAAAAGGAGGGATATGAAATCTCTTCACCACAGAATTTGACTATAGTTTTCTGCCACACTTGTGATTTTGAGGGGTGTTTTGACTAACAGACAATGGAAGTAAATGATTTACATAATAATTAGGCTTTCATCATAGGAAATTCCTTGTGCAATCCATGACTGAACACAGACTGTGATTGAGGAGATAGTTCAGTGTTCTAAGAGCCTGCCTGACAAGTACAAAGACCTGAACTGGATCTCCAGTGTGGCATGCCTTGCTGGCCCCAGAACCCCAGAAGCCTGAGCATGCCATGCTGCCCAACAAAACTGGACATGGTGGTGCACACCAGTAATCCCATCACTAGAAAGGATGACACAGGGGATCACTATGACTCTGGGCTATGTAGTAAGACCTTCTACCAAATAAATAAAAGATGTCCAAAAAATAAATGCAGAATAGAACAGATGTTAGAATATAATATATCCATGGTGTGGAAGGAGTCTGGAACTCTAGATGTGATATAGAGAACAGCTCGCTATTATTATTATCAATAGCTTGTGTTGAACCTTGATAAAAAATAAAACATAAATATTGTCTTAGCAAGCCAAAAATATTTGGTATATTTGGCTCACACATAGTCTCTCTCAGCTAAATAATTAATAATGAAGAATACCAGATTATCACATGCTGTGTCCATATGTTTCCCATAGGATTACAACACTTGTTCATTAGGTAAATGCACATCCAAAAGAAAAAGAGTCTAGACAATCCTGAAATATAGTGTTGTATTCTTTTCATTAAATTCACCAATAATATATGTCACCCCAACTTCATTTTTGCCCTTGTTATGGTTTATGTCTAGTTGTCCCCCCAAAGCCTCATGGAGTCATTGGGCAGAGACTTCTAGAGTTTGAGACTTGATCCATGATCCCTAGGATTATAGGTTTTAGTACTGATGGGATTATGGGTGGAAGTATTTCTGGGATTATGGGGGTAGCCTAGGGTGGGTGCTAAGGTGGAGAGCCTGAATGTAATATAAAGAGAGACAGAGAGACAGACTGGAGCTCGAGCTGTTGCTGTTGCTCTCTGCTGCCCTGTTTCGTTGGCTACTTCTGCCACCATTTTGTTGCTGTTCCGCCGCCATGAACTGCATACTCTCTGCTCTGTTCCATTCAGCCTTGGGCCAGCCGAATATGGACTGAAACCTCCACAAACTGTGAGCTAAAAAAAACCTTTCCTTCCTTCATTTTGAGTGTTGGGTATTTGTCCCGGCAACGAGCAAAAAGTAACTAAGACAGCCCTCCTAGAGTTTTCAGTGCAAACTTCCTCATAGGTAAATGAGAATACAGGAAAATACTGTTTTCTTCTCCAGTATCCAGGAGTAAAATGAGGCATCATTGGGGAATGGAAAAAGGCTCAATGCCCAAGTACACGTGAGAAAAATGTACAATGCCATTGAGCAGGGTTGCAGCTCAATGCGTTCCATGAGGCTCAGAGTTCAGGAACCTGGTCACAGTGAGCAATGACAGGAAGATAATAGATGAGGCAGTCTCAGCTCTGGTACCAAAAATAAATAAATAAATAAATGACTTAATGACTTGCACACAATAGATACCTTTTAAGTATTGCATGACATTTATAGATGTTTCGTTGCCATGTTCTGATGAAAGTTATTTACAATATGTGCATTTTGGCTAATGTACTAAAAGGCTATGAACAGTGGCTGACATGTGAGATAATCTAGGTCACACGTGAAAATGTGTGTATTAAATGTTTAAAATCCCACATTCTACAAATGGCTTATCTCTTGAATCACCACTGTAAAACTGTTAAATAGAATTAAAATGTTTTCCAATACTTGCACAAGAAAATGTAGCATGACCACACTTAAAGGTAAAAAGGAAGAATGTGATGTTTGTAGTTGTTAAAGGGTTGAGTGATATTATCTGAGTGGAGATCTATGAAAAAAAAAAGGTTTCTTAAAATATAGATAAATATCTCACCTTAGTCAGTATGGATTACATGCCCAGTGCTGTCCATGAGGACAGAACTAAATTTCAACTTTAGAAAAAAGTACATTTTCTAGACTCTACTATGTCAGGAGATACACTTAAATTGTGCAACATTGTTTTCACACTTATGCAACATCTTTGAAACATCAGTGCTAAGCAAAGTTTTGCTTGTAGAACAGAACAATGAATCAATTGACTATGTACTACATGTTAAATTGGTTGCTTTAGGAAAAAGAATTAGTTTTTTTTAGGTGGGATATAAACCACCTCTTTTATCTGCTTTTAGAGTACTAATTTCTGAGGGTTGTATTATGAATAAAGTTAGTTTTGTAACTTAAATTTATATCCTTTTTATATTGCCCATCAACACTCTTAAAGGTACCATGACCATATTTCCTAGGTATAAAACAAAGATTCTTGGTCTAGTTTCTTCATTCTTGATGGGAGTAGAGTTTCCAGGCAAGAAAATATGTGTTATTGAGTTTCTGTGTGATCACAAGTGTAAAATATTTTCTTAAGGCTGAATTATCTAACAATGGTATAAAAGCAATATTGCGAAGTTGACTGGGAAGACTCTGTCATCTTCTTAAAGTTGAATGAGTAAGAGAAGTTAATTTTTAAGAAAGTTATTAGTATGACGGAGAAGTAGCTAGAATGTATTTGCAATTCAAAAAAGAGGGCTTATTGAATTTAAAAAGTGTAAATTTAACAATAAAAATAAAACAAGATATGGTTTGTACACTGTTTAAAACTACATTTATGTAAAATGATCCTGCAATTATATTTTGGGGGAAATTATGTCTGAATTATAGAAAATTTCAAACATATAATAAATCAACCCATAGCCAGGCATGGTGGTGCACGCCTGTAATCCCAGCACTTGGGAGGCTGAGGCAGGAGGATCAGTGGAGTTCAAGACCAGCCTGGGCTACAAAAGTGAGCTCAAGGCCAGCCTGAGATGCATAGTGAGACCCTGTCTCAAAAAAAGACAAAAGAAAATAAATAAATAAAATTTAAAAATAAAAATTAAAAAATTAAATCAACCCATTCTTATACTCAGCTTCCATAATTATTATGTCAGAGATCACTGGCCCCTTCTTCTGGTATATTATTTTGAAGGAAGAAGACACACAATGCCAATCAACCTCTTTGAATTTGAAAGGCACATATTCCTTATCCAGGTATGATACTCCAGGTAATTTACTAAATGGCTTACAAAGATGCTAGTTTTAAATGGAGTCCTTCAACGGAGAAGGCTCTACAACAGATCCAAGCGGGTATGCAGGCTACTTGACTGCTTGGTCCACATCATCTGAGAAATCCACTGATGTGTTTGGTCTCTGGCAGACAAAAATACTCTTTAGATACTCTTCTTTCTTATGGGGAAGTTCAATTTGGTATACAAATGCTTTGGATTATAAGCATACATCTGGGCTGAATTATGCTCACAGACCAAAGTTTCATTGTATTTAGTCCCTGTAAAGGGAAGGCTGTGCCAATGCTGAGCCACAGCTCCCTTGAACCCTTTACTCAAGATCATAGCACTTTAGGTATTGCTCTAATCATCTGCTTGCAGAAGCCAGCCAGTGTTGCAGAGGCTCAATTCTTGGGATAAGCTCCTCATATATCCTCCCTGCAGCCTAGAAGAGAAAACCCAGTATAGGAATTAACAGTGTTCAGGCCCCAGAGAAACAACAAGAAGCAATGGAAAAAGGAGATCAGACTCTTCTCTATTTCCATCAACCTCCCAAACACTGGGGAAGGCTGTATTATGGGGCATCCTACCTAATGCCCTATGTACTTTCCACCACTGTCAAGAGAGAGGCTAAACTGGCAGAGAAATATAGCTCATGTCATTGCACATACAGAAAAAAGAGAGAATACCCAGTTCAGAGTGGGTTTTTTTTTTCTATTTTCCCAAATATTAGAAAATCTGAGTCAGTGGAAAATCCCAATCATACACTTCCATCCCAAACAAGTAAGCTACACTTCCTCAAGTCCTCCACCTCCCAACCCTCAGAACCCAGTGTGGTCCCTGAGCTTGGCTTAGTGTAACTTAGGCTCTGCAACTACTTTCTGTTAGTTCAATGAGAAGAAATTTTGTTGTGCCAATGGTGATTTGAAAAATTATACTGTCTACAACCTGTGCTCTGTACAACTAATAGGAGGACAATAGGCATTGTTTCAAATACTGGAAATGTACTAATAATGGGTTTTGAAGCTGTCACATTGTTACTAAAAGTAATAAAACATAAAAAAATTAAAGAACAAAATAAAAAAAGAAATAAAAGGAAAAGGGAGATTTTTTTTCAAATAGGAAAGGACTCAGAGATGCATGTCAAGAAGGGATGTAAAAATAAATGTGTCATGCACCTGTACCAAATGTCCACAATGAAAATAATCATTATGCATTGCAAATATGCACTAACAAATGGATTTTTCAAATGTTACTGACATTTGCATGTTGATTTGTATCGTGCAACTTTACTGAAATCCTTTATCATTTCTGTCTTAGTTACTTTCCCTATAGATAAGACAAAATATCTGACACACAGCTTAAAGGAAGAGCTGTTTATTTTGGATCATGATTTTAATTCATAAATAGCTAGCTCCATGGCAGGAAGTCATGGTGGAAGGACCTAGAGGAAGAGTGTTGCTGTGTTGTGGCAGCCAAGAAGCAGAGCTTGGAGGTGGACACCAGGAAAGAAGATGTACCCTTCAAGGTCATTCCATCCAGCGACCCACCTCTTCGGCCCAGATGCCAGCTTCTAGCAAAAATTTAGTGTCTAAATGATGAGTGGGCACTGAACCCCTAGCAGGCTTGGGTGCACAGAACATGTTTCAGCTGGCAGCAGTGGATGGACACCTCTCAGTGTCCCATGACTACATGGGAGTATGACTTTTCTAACTGACCTGACACGCAGTTGGACACTTGTAAATCTCTGTAGGCTTTTTAAAATACCACATTGTAAGTAAATTTGTTAGTATATAATAACTAACCAATGACAGGTCAACTGTAGTCCACTAAAACACATGTTACAAATTCTTTATGAGGAGTTCATCATGGTTGTGATAGTTAACTGATGTGTCAACTTGAGTAAGAAATGCCCAACTAGATTGCCTCAGCATAGGTCTGGATGTGGAGGACGCACTCTAGTGAGGATTTTGTCAGAGTACTATAAAAGGGAAACAAAGAAGGAAGGCTTGCTTCTCTTTCTGTGAACGAAGCTTAGTTTTCATGTTGATTTGGGCTGTTGTCTCCTGACTTCCAGCACAGACCTATCAGCCTCTGTAGATTACCTCACTTGGGACACACCACAGTGACTTTTGACTGGATCCTTCAGCTCTCCAGTGCATATACAGACTTCTTAGACTCTTTCACACGTCACACTGGGTGGCCATTGTAAGTTAATAGTATAAATTCTTATGTATTTATATAACTTGCATTAAATCTTTTTTTCTACTATGCACTGACTGACACAATGGTATGATACTAGCTGGTGCAAGGTTGTAATATGCAAATAGATCACATACAATTTTATGTGCCACCCAACTTCTTCCCGTTACAGAATAACCAATATTTACCTGTACCTTTTATATTTATCATAATATTTGTTTATCTTTGACTTTGTTGAATCATAACAATAAGGCATAGACCCCCTTTGGGAAGTGTCAGTTACTTTTTGCTCATTGCTGGGACAAATACCCGACACTCAAAATGAAGGAAGGAAAGGTTTATTTAGCTCACAGTTCGTAGAGGTTTCAGTCCATATTCAGCTGGCCCGAGGCTGAGTGGAGCAGGGCAGAGAGCATCCAGTTCATGGAGGTAGAACAGCAGCAAAATGGTGGCAGAGGCAGCCAGTCAATCAGGGCAGCAGAGCAGCAGCAACAGCTCTAGTCTGTCTCTCTGTCTCTCTATATTACATTCAGGCTCTCCGCCTTAGCACCCACCCTAGGCTACACCCATAATCCCGGAAGTACCTCGACCCACAATCCCATCAGTACTAAAACCTATAATCCTAGGGATCATAGATCAAGTCTCAAACTCTAGAAGTCTCTGCCCAATGACTACATGAGGCTTTGGGGGGACAACTAAACATAAACCATAACAGGAAGGATCAAAGCCATGGATAAACTTAAGGTTATCCTTAGATTTTAAGGTGGGGCCCACATCAAATTTCTAGACACTCAGACTGCAGAAACAACTCTTGTCTATTAAAAATTGACTCAGAGATACTAGTAAGTCCTGAGCTTGGAACATAGTGTTTCACATTCAGAGGCAAATCTATGCTGCTAATTTCTCTGTCAGAGGCAGGGGTATTTATAGAAACAACCTTTGTCTTTCCCTTTCCTATATTGTGAAGCATAATACTCATTCTTCTGTTATCAGTTGAGCTTGTAAACATTTTGATTTGTACCCTCACCCCACCTCAGAATTCCTGTCCAATCTCTGAAAAACTTCGTAACTTGAGCAAGTTATGAGCTTTTCTGAGCTGTAGTTTCCTAGCCTATGAAATGACAAGAACAGTACTGCCCCCTAAGGTCATAATGGGGACTCCGAGATAATGTTTTATTTATTTATTTATTTATTTATTTATTTATTTATTTATTGCGGGACTGGGGATTGAACTCAGGTCCTTGACTTTGCCAGTCAAGCTCTTATTCTACTGAGCTATCCTCCCAGCCCCACTCTGGGATAATGTACTTAAAGTGCTTAGAAAATATACAAAGAGAGCTCATTATGAATATCATTATTCTGATGAGTGATATAGTGAATAAATTTAATTTGACTGTATTCTTTATATGCTCGAAAATCTCAAAATATTCAAATCTTGCTAAGGGCCTTGCGTCTGTGTCTTTCTGATGTGTCCTGTAAGTATTCTTGTTGCTCATCCCCTGCAACTTGCTCAGAAGGGTACTACACTGTGCTTCCTCTCAGCTCTCCTTTCAATTTGCCAATTCATCCTTTGTGACTAGGCCCCACAGTCTTTTGGAGAAAAGACACTATAACTTTTTTAAAGCCTAGTATCTATTATTGTGTCTAATCTAGGAAGTACTCAGTAATTTTTGTGAATGTCTTCACATTATTCTGAGCAGTCATTCATATGAAGTGACTCTCCTACATCACACATCATAGCTAGGTTGTCACCAGTGTTGAGGATCCCAATCTAGAATGCACAAATTCGGCAGCACAGTGTCATACAAAGTCAATACGCAATAGTCAATAGCATCCTTCTACACAGATAGCAAACACACTGAGAGAAATTAGAAAAACAATACCTTTTACAATGGTACCATGGAAAACGGAATACTTAGGAATTAAACTAAATAAAGATATAAATGATCTATTCAGTGAAAATGACAGTACCTTGAAAAAGAGATCCTAGAGGATTTCAGAAAATTGAAAGACATTACCTTGCTCATGGATAGGAAGAACCAACACTGTGAAAATGACCGTACTCCCTAAATTATTATATAGATTTAATGCTATCCCTATGAAAATACCATCAACATACCTCACAGACCTAGAGAAATCATTGTTAAAATTTATTTGGAATCAGAAAAAACTAGAATATCAAAGGCAATCCTGGGAAACAAAGAAGAGGAAGGAGGTATTACAATCTCTGATTTGAAATTATACTACAAATCTACTGTGATAAGATCAGTATGGTAGTGGCAAATAATAGACCTGGGGATCAATGGAATAGATTAGAAGACGTAGAAGCAAATACAAGCACACTCAGCCACCTGATCTTCAACAAAGGAGTCAAACATGTTTACCTTCAGAAAGATAGCCTCTTTAACAAATGGTGCTGGAAAAACTGGCTCTTTGCAAGTTGAAAACTAAAATTTGACCCAGGTCTACCACCGTGCACTAAACTAAAGTCAGAATGGATTAAAGACCTAAGTATGAAAAGGGAAACAGTAAATCTCCTGGAAGAGAAAGTGGGAGGATATCTTGAAGACACTGAGACAGGCAATGAGTTCATGGACAAATATTAAATTGCATGGGAAATACTTGAAAGAATTAACAACTGGGACCTCCTCTTATTGAAACGTTTTTGTACGTCAAAAGAAATTAGCAATAGAGTGAAAAGACAGCCCACAAATTTGTAAAAAATCTTAACTAATAATCACTCAGACCAAGGTTTTCTGTTTAGAACTTATAAGGAATATGCCCAATGCTTCTGAGAAGAGAGCAGTTATCATTGCTCACTACCTCACATCTTCAGCTGCAGTAGCTCTCAGGGAAGGTTGGATGAAGAGCCTGCGCCTTAGCATTATAGCCTATGTCATGTCACTGCCTGGCTGGAGTTTAAGCCCAGAAAACTGATTACAGTCAGCCAATGACAGAGTAGTTCACTCATTGAGGGAAAGTACACGTGTTGAACCTGGGATTTCACTAACTCTTGATATAGTGTGCCTCTGAAGGAAAAAAATGAAGACTTTTTGAAAAGCTGATAAAATACAGAAATTGTCAAATATCGTAAAACAAGTAGGGAAAAGGAGAAAATAACTTGCACTAAACATGTAGAATTTCTTTCTTTAATCTAATTTCTCCAACCTTGTGTATTACAAAAAACACCACTTCAGGTATAACTGCAGTCATCTGGAGCTGCTACACCACGCTAAAATAAAATGTTAAGTAAGAACAGATTTCATTCAGAGATTTGCTGCACCACTAACCTTCTTGACATCAGTGAGCAAAGCAGAACTATCAGTGTACTGGGGCTGGGGAGATAGCTCTGTGGCACAAGTGCCTGCCTCACAAGTGTAAGGTTGTGACTTTGAACCCTTGTCCTACCCCCCCCCCAAAAAAAAAAGAACTATCAGTGTACTGCTGCACATGTTAACAAGTGAAGGGAAGAAAGAGTCTTTGGCGGTGGCTTTCTTTCATATTTGGCTTCACCAGTGGGTGTACATTATGGCTCAAGGTGGAAATCAGCCTTTTGCAAATGGTGGCCATTACAGATGAGCCTGTCTAGTATTGTCTTGCATTAAATGAAATAACCATACTTCTGTTTGGGAGGGAATTAAATCAGCTGCCTTTCTGTGACACCATAAAAAATTCTCAAAGCCTGGTTTAAAAGAAAAGCACAACTGATACAAATTAAAGCACTGTCTAGATGATAGATGCCTGTGTGTGTGCGTGTGTGTGTGTGGGGGGGCATAAATCAGGGACAGCTTTGTTATATATTCATACCAACACCCATAGCAGGTTGGCCTTATATTTTGTATTTTCTTTTGATTTTTTGGCTGATTCAGCCTGCCCTGAGGGCAGGGCTGCTGTGGTTTGTGGTGCCATAAATTGAATCATGGTCCCCCGCACCTGCTTAAACTTGCCTAAATAGGCTCTTTAGATGACTGAGCTATATCTCTGGCTCAACAGGTTGATCTTAACTTGATTTTGAAAATCAGTGTCTAGCTTTTTGTCCTGCAACAGAATTCATCCAGTTCTTACAGTAGTGAGGCAGTATGATATTGACGTGTGTGGTCTGATTTATTTCGGTGATGAATATGGTCTCTACTTGCATGTATTTACCTATAAAAGCCTTGAGTTTATAATTTTTACCGTGGAATAGTATCCTATTTTATAAAAATATCACCTTTTTGTCTATCCCTCAGTTGACAGACATTTGAGTTATTTTCAAGTTTTAGCTATGACAAACTGCACTGCAATTTAAATATGAGTGCATATAAATCATTGTGGTATGATGTTTTCTTTTCTTCCGGAAAAATATCCAGGAGGAAAATAGCTGCATTGAATGGAATCTCTCATTCTATTTTTCTGAGGAATCTCCGCATTGCTTTTACTGTGGTAATTTTCCGTGGTCATTTCCCACGTTCTGTCCCGACCTGAAACACTTTGTCCTTTTTTTCCAAAACCTCAGACCCACATGTATAAACATCATATTCTCTCCCTAGTATAAGAACTTGAAAGAGGGAATAGGATCAAAAAGTACAATGGATTTTGTCAAAGGAAAAGAAACTGATCAAAGTTAAGGAAAAACTAAGATGAGGGAAAGGAGAAAAGAAAGAAGGGGAAAATTAATATATATGTACATACATAGGATAACTTGGATAATTGCACTGCTGATTTCTGAGGGTCTATTTAAAGAAGCAGTTAATTCTTATTTTTCTCTCTCACTTCTTTTCAACTTTTCTATTGATCTATTTTGTATGTGTATATATGGTAATCTGAACAACTAATTTGAAGACAGCAACATGCAATATAATAACCATTGTTCAATTCCGATTATTTTGTTTAGTGACATTCTGTTTTATTTCCAATAATTTTTTGTTTTGTTTTGGTTTTTGTTTCACTATTTTTATTCCTTAAAAAAGCCTCATCTAACCTTGACACTGGTTCTAACTTAAAAAAAAGTCTTCTTGCTTATTCAATTTTTAATGTGTTCTAGCCTATAATTTTTAGGGTGGATTGTTTTCTTCATTTATTAGCATATGTTTATAGAACATAATGTTTACATTCTTTATGTAGAAATGGTACATATACATGTCTTAATTCCTTTCTTCATCTCGTTTCCCATGCATCCCACTGCTTCCCTCCATCTCTTGCTCATTGTCCACTTTGCAAGAAATCCATCTTCTTACTTTTATTATATATAATTTCTTTATTTATACTTTACATTTCTCATATAAGAGATACTATGTGATGCTTAACGTTGTGTATGTGATTTATTCTACGTAACATTATGCACCCTGGGTGCATATATTGTCCTACAAATTGCTCAAGCTTGTTTTTCTTCATGGCAGAATGCTCCATTATATAAAAACTGCTTTTATATTCATTCATCTGTTGATAGGAATATAGGCTATTTCTAAGATTTAGCTATATGAATTGCGTTACTATAAACATGTGTATAGGGGCCCGGCAGGATGGCTCAGTGGTCTAAAGCGCCTGCTTAGGAAAGCTTAGGCGGCTGCCAGGACGGCGGTTCGATCCCCAGCACCACATGCTGCGCCAGCCCTGCCCTCAGGGCAGGCTGAGCTGGCCATAAAAATAAATAAATAAACAAACAAAAGTTCTGAAACAAGAAAATAAATAAAAATTAAAGAAAATAAATAAACAAAGGTTCTGAAACATAAATAAATAAATAAATAAATAAATAAATAAATAAATTTTAAAAATAAACATGTGTATAAAGGTATTAATGTGTTACGTCTTTAACTCTTTCAGGAAAATAGTTATAAGAGAAATAGGTTAAATGTCATCTCTATTTTTAATTTTGTTTTTAGTTCCAAAGTGGTTGTACTAGTTCACATTCCTGCCTCAACTGTTGAACACATCCCCTTCTCCTCACATACACACCCACTGTCTCACCAGCATTTGTTATTTGATTTTCTGATGATAACCGTACTTTCTTGAGTAAAATAGAATCTCAGTGTTGTTTTAATTGGCATTTCTTTAATGTTTAGTTATATTGAGCATTTCTTTAGGCATTCATTAGACATTTCTACTTCTTCAGCAAAGTGTCTATTGATTTTAATGGCCCATTTTTTGATCCAATCTTTTATTTTGGACAGTCTCATTTTGGGAGTTTTCTATAATGTCTAAGGCTAGTTTGAGCTAGCAATTTTTTCCCATTCTCTAGGTTTCTTTTACTCTAAATGCTATTTCTTTTGCTGTAGAATCTCAGAAACTTTTTAATTTGATATGATACCATTTCTTAATTCTTAGTATTATTTCTTGTGCAATAGGATTCTGTTTAGAAAGTCCTAGCCTATACCTATGACTTCAAAATTTTCATCACAGTATTTTGTCTTCCAGAATGTTAAGTGATTCTTTTAAAATTCAGTTATTTGATTTTTTAAATCTTAGTTTAGTACATGGTGATGGATATGGGGCTACATTCGATCCTTTGCATGTAGATCACCAATATTCCCAACACCAGTATTTAAAAGACTATTTTTTCCTGTAGTGTATGCTTATGATCCATTTCTCAGAGACCAAAAAATTGAATGCATCTGAGGTGCTTTAAACATCCATTGATCCTCATGTCTGTTTTTGTGCTAGTACCATTCTGTTTTCCTTCTTTAAAAAAATCATAGTAGCTTTGTAATATAGCTTCAAAATAGGATTGTGATGCTTTATGCTTTACTCTTTTAACTCAAGACTATTTTTGTTATTCTTGGTCTCCTTTTGTTCCTTGTGAATTTTAGGGTTTTTTTTCCTGTTCATTAGAGAATACTGTTGGAATTTAGATTGAGATTATATTATATCTGCATATCAATTTTGTAAGTATAGCCATTTTGACTATATTGGTTCTGTCTATTCAGGAATGGGGTATCTTTCCATTTTCTGATGTCATTTTAGATTTCCTTCAGCAGAATGCTGCAGTTTTCACTGTAAAGGTCTTCAAATTACTTTGTTAGGTCAATTCCTAGGCATTCAATTTTTCCTGATGCTGCTGTGAATGCTATCTTTTAAAAATTCCTTTTCTAATTGCTAATTTAATTATTCATATACAGAAATGCTATTGATATTTGTGTGCCAATTTTATGTCCTTCTACATTACTTAATTGAGTTAATTCTAAGAGTCTTTTGGTGGATTTCTTGGGGGGATGGGCCTTCTGTGCAGAGGGTTATGCCATCTTCAAATAATGACAATTTGTCTCAACCTCTGTAATCTTTCAGAGTCTAGTCTTAAAGTGGTCCTAATGCAGTAACAGCTTGGGTGAAGGAGGACAAAATGTGGACTGTGTTACATCTCTGGAGGGGGAGGCAGTACCCCATACTCCCTTATATCACCCTAAACTAAAACCTAATAGGACTGACTTTAGGACTCTTCAGCAATTAGAATTTCAAGTGTTCATGGTGCCAATCACGGGATGGGGTACTTGTGGGCTCAAATTTATCATCTCCCCTTAGAGAAGGTATTCTCAACTGAGGGTGGTTGATGCAAGGTATACTGTTCACCTCTTTACAGGGCCATCTGTGTCTCCATTTTCCAGTTTTAATTTCTTGGGCAGTAAATTCTAGCATTCTTCTCTAATAGTTTAGCTATACAAAACCTGTTTCTTCTTTGTTTTGGTCCTGGGGGACACAATTGTGGTACCTCTAGCCAATTTCTAAAAAAGTCAATTATACTTGTGAGTTTCAAACAACTAAACCAAATATAGGCTATTGGATCCTAATCTATAAGTGGAAAAAGGCTGGGAACCAGGGGATATAAAATAATATGTTAGGGTCCATACTGTGTGACTATGGGCCTAGGTCTAGTGCAAGTGGCAAGGGACAGGATTGTTTGAACATAGCTGCCCACTCTCTGGCTGTGCCGGGAAAGCTGATGTTCAGAGCCAGGAGACAACATAGTATCTTCATGAGAAAGAAAATCATACGCAAGATGCAACCACCTAGGGAAGGACTTTATCTTGTTCAATAAAACATTAAACTTGATCCCTATTGCATTATCTTATTCATACAAGCTGTTCTTAAAAAAGTGCACTAACTTATGAGCTTCTTGTTATGTACTCACTAATAAATATGGGAAAAAATCAAGATATCAGAATCAGAATACTTGACAACTCCTGGACCTCTCTTGAACAACAACAAACTGATATTGTTTTTTTTTTCTTTTTTTCTTTTTTTCATTCCATGTCATCTCCCTTTGGGCATCCAAGCAGTCTATTGGATCCTCCCCCCAGCAGAAACTTTAATCCTGTTTGTGATCAAAAGACGAAGAACTGTAAAACTGATAATCAGCAGGAGATATTACAGTAGTTTCTAACATACATTTATCAAATTCCCAGACTTTCAGAGGTTACTTGAACTGACTTGAAGAAAGAAGCGTTGACGAAGGTTATGGATGATGAGGTCTAAGCCTTCTCTGTAGTCAATCACAATAGTGACACCTGTTTCATAATAAGGTTCTGTGAAACTCTGCTGCAAATTTAGTTTCCATGGCTGAAAAGTATAAAAACCACTAAATGGACTAATATATAGTATTGTGGTAAGTATTACTCCTTATACATACCACATGACTTGCAGGAAGAAACTTGTGTGTACTAAAGTGGAATCAGGGTTAGAAAATTTTTCAGATAATATGAAGGTTATCTCAGTTTCAGTATGATAGAAAAATCAGCAGGACATCACATATCAACAATATTACTTTCTAATTCCCTTAATGTTGTCACACAAAATAAAGATTTTGGAAATATCCATCATTGGAACTATAGAAGAAAATGAGTTTAGATAAAATGCTGGATCCTGGTTATAGGGTATCTTGGACCTAACTACAAACAGATACAATTACATTAAGTAAATAAAATTACTAAGTATAAAATGTCATGATACAAAGTTTATGGCAACAGCATGAGGTAAGAATCAAAGGGTAGGGGATGGGATATAGTTTGATAGTAGAGCACATGGAACTTGTCTTAAATCCCCAGTAGCAAATCAATATCCATAACAATAACTATCACCTTGGAAAGACAAGCATGAAGAAGACCACCCAGAATCATACTCATACTTTGGTCAATTGACATCATAAAAAATTAATTCATTACTTTCAGTTATTAGTATATTTGAAGAAAGGAGTTAAGAAGATTAACAAAATTATTACCTGAGAAAAACACTAGGAATTTTGAAAGGCTCAGCAGTATCAGATAGTTGAGTCAGTGAGCTAAGGGATGAAAGAACAGCTCAGAAACATCAAGACTGAACACTTCTGAAATGTCTTCTGAGCTTATAACCAAGAATGAATTCTCAAAAAAAATGAACCGGGTTCATCAAGCCAGAAGATATGTAACTCTTAGAAATTGTCCTATTTTTTTAAGGATAAAATTTCAATGCATCCCTTATACTTATAAAATGAGTACCTAGACTTGTGTATATGTACAATTTCTTGGCTATAGCATATATAATTTTAATTTTCATACCTTAGGCTCATTTATACTTGTTTGGTTAATGACATGACACATCAGCTATTACACGTAGGATAATGCCCTGTGACCAAAATGTTTGTATTGTGGGCTTTCATTTCTCATTTTCTCATATCTCAAAGGCAAACTGTTAACCTAAGCAGGAAGAAACTCTTTTGATATCTATAAAAAACCACCATTCTCGTAATACTAAAACCATGCTTAAACTATATGTCATCTTGTTTTTCTAAATGTGTACAACTTCTAATATTATATCAATTATTACTACACTCTTTACACGTTGTGAAAAAGGTAATAAAAGAAAACGAGTCAATAACAAAAATTTAAGATTTCTTGAAAGCATGTAGTAATATTCAATCATATGTTCCATCTTGCATAACTATATTAATCTGAGCAACAATTTGACAATAAAGTAGATACTGATAATCAGCCATTCTTGTTCTGAAAATCTGTAATACATGTATTATTACATGTTACTCTGTTTCTGTCTTTGCTTTTGTTTTTCTTCTTGTTTTTGCTCTTCAAAATAAAATAAATTCTGATAAAATATCCCACCATTCTCAGGACTTGACAAACTACAACAAAGTACTGTCTATTTCTTTGGAGCAAATGCTTCCTATTTTGCCAGTTATTTAAAGTATCACATTCTATGGAAAGTTATTAGAATATCAATGATGGTCAGAAAATATCATTTCCAAGCTAAGTCAAAGATATTTGATACTCAGAAAGCCAGTGATGATAAGCTCAAG